>JADDOH010007687.1:0-144171 GCA_016648135.1 Agrypnia vestita
GGGTTTGACTGCCCCATCGGAGTTGAATTTTTTCCTTTGCAAGAAGTTATCCAAATTTCGAAAAAAATGGTAATCTGTTGGGGCAAGGTCCGGAGAGTACGGTGGATGTCTTAGACATTCCAATTGAAGCTCCTCTAATTTGGTAGCCGTCTGTTGTGCAGCGTGTGGTCTAGCGTTATCATGAAGCAGCAGTGGCCTAGAGCGATTAACCAGCCTCGGTGTTTAGCAGCTAGCTTTTCCATCATGGTTTGCAGTTGCTGACAATAGACATCTGCCGTAATCGTCTGGCCAGATTTAAGAAAGCTGTAGTGAACGACACCAGCACTAGTCCACCAAACGCTCCACAAGTAACTAGCATTGGTTGATTGCTTCACTCCATTCATGAGGTACCACCTTTCAAGCTTTTTCAACCTTACCAATTTGCTTCAAGTGGATTAAAACAGTTTTATCACTAACACCGCAGCCTGCAGCTAACTCGGATGTGGTTTGCGATGGATCCGCTTCCACAATAGCCTTCAATTCTTCATTATCAACTTTGGTCTCCGGCCATCCACGGGGCTTGTTTTGCAGGTCGAAATTTCCAGAACGAAAACGTTGGAACCAAAAACGCACTGTGTTTTCTTTTGCGGCACCGTCGCCATACACATCATTAATCCTTCGAGCCGTTTCTGCAGCACTGGTGCCACGGTGGAACTCGTACTCGTAAATAACGCGATATTTCAAGTTTTTCATTTTGTAAACTGAGTCTCGCAAAGAAAAAAACAATTGAGGAAAAAACAAATGAATTATAATTTTCAAAACACAAATACATGAGTAAATAGCTGTAAAAATTTGGATTTGGAATTCCTAACCAAAGAGAAGATATTTGAGATCAAATTTGCCAGTACGGTAAAACGTCAATTTCATATGTAAGGACCTAATATATATATATATACGCATATACCTATGAGGGTATATACATTTTTAAGATTTTTAACTGTATATAATGAACTATTTTGAGTAGCTCCAATCCACAAAAATAACTGCAGTATAAAAGAAGTATTGTAAACAATATTTCCTAAAAAAATAAATATTTTATATAAAGGTAATACGGCAAAAATTTTCAATATATTTCGAAGACGATTTATATATAATTAAATCAGGAAGAGTACTAAATTCAAACGTTTCTTTTCACAAAAATAAATCAAACATTTTATGATATCATCGATGGAAATGTCCTCGTAAATAATCATTATGATATGTTATGATATGACAGATGACAGATGGTATTTACACTCACCACAAAAAAGACAAATAGAATTTTCACCGACAGTTTTGGGTGGAATTTGTAAAAAATAACATTTCTGCAATGATGTGCGCGTAGTTCTCACCTGGCGTAGGACCTTTCGAAGAAGCACGTTAAATTTTCTTGTCTATTACACAAAACTCGCAGCATTAAATCAGTTTTTTCTCGACTTGACTATGTCTATGGAACAAATTTGTTGGGCGAGATAAATGAAGAATTGACATGAAGCTAGGTACAGAAAAGTCGGAAATAAAACTTCTAGCCGTAGGACGAATTACGGCTAGAATTTTAAATTATTTTTTTCTTAAGATAAGGATTATTTAATTAATATTTGTTTCCCAGAATCTTTACTAATGCATAGCTTTTTTTTTGTATGCGCTTCACGCCACTGCTTTATACCTAATGGCACCATCGTGATTGACGTCAATGGTGACCACAGATCAGCCCCGCCTCACCCGGGAGCCGTCACCTGAACCTTTTACGTGGGTGGTGGCCCGAGACATTTCGCAATCCCTACCTACAGACTCGGATACAAACCGATTCCAGCATCTCTAAGAATCTCGGTTATCTGCAGAAAGTCTCGTGTGCCTCCTGCAACACGTTTTCATGATGCTCGCTAGGTATTATTACTGCATCTATTCAGTATTTTAAATTTCTCAGAGTAACGCAAGAGGAGAGTCCATTATTAGCCGGTAGATGGTGGAAAATTATCTAATAATTCTGAACTTCTCATCGTTTGCATACTTCGTGAACGTGCATGTAAAATGGTACATTTATTTATGGTTTTTGTGTTTAATTTGTAGAACTCCATGTTAATTTTTATCGACATTTAAAATAAATTAAATTTTAACAATTATTATTTATGAAATTTAAAACGAAATAAATTTAATAAATATTATTATTACTGAAATTTAAAATAAATTAAATTTTATTAAATATTATTATTAAGTTCTGCGGGTTAACTATTTTAAGTGTGACAGCTATTTCGGCTTGCAAGGCCATTATCAAACAGTGGATATACCACGTATAAACGATTTATTCATAAAATTTTAAGTTACCCCTTCCCTTTTAGAGTAATTACATATTTGTGGTGAAGCCCTATAATATTAATGTTCGTTTTTTCCGGGCACTTATCATTGAAGGTGCCTCGGTTTACAAAATTCTATGTTATGCTTAATTATCTAAATTACCCGTTTTCTGTAAGTGTTATTTATAAATAACCAAATTAATTAATCAATTAGAAAGACATACAGAAAAATCTAATTCACGAAAAAATATATGGTTACTACTGGGATTCGAACCCAGGTCACCTCCTTTCCGGGGCCGGTGCTCTGACCACTAAGCTATAGCAACCCTCTATGTTTCCGTGAATATATCGACCTTATATGTAGTTCTTATTTTTATTAATTGATTAATTTTTATTTTTGTCCATAGAGCAATCCACTTTTTTGATACGGTAGTTGAAATTACTTTGCAATACCACCGCTAGATGGACGCCATGATTAATTGAATAATTCATTTTTATTTGGACATACATTTATATAACAGATATTATATATTCAAGAACACATTCATATTTGTGAAGTTGTAATTTTTCAGAACAAAGTTCTGTGAAATATTTAATAACCAAATTAATTAATCAATTAGAAAGACATACAAAAAATCTAATTCACGAAAAAATATGGTTTACTACTGGGATTCGAACCCAGGTCACCTCCTTTCCGGGGCCGGTGCTCTGACCACTAAGCTATAGCAACCCTCTATGTTTCCGTGAATATATCGACCTTATATGTAGTTCTTATTTTTATTAATTGATTAATTTTTATTTTTGTCCATAGAGCAATCCACTTTTTTGATACGGTAGTTGAAATTACTTTGCAATGCCACCGCTAGATGGACGCCGTATCAAAAAAGTGGATTGCTCTATGGACAAAAATAAAAATTAATCAATTAATAAAAATAAGAACTACATATAAGGTCGATACATTCACGGAAACATAGAGGGTTGCTATAGCTTAGTGGTCAGAGCACCGGCCCCGGAAAGGAGGTGACCTGGGTTCGAATCCCAGTAGTAACCATATATTTTTTCGTGAATTAGATTTTTCTGTATGTCTTTCTAATTGATTAATTAATTTGGTTATTAAATATTTCACAGAACTTTGTTCTGAAAAATTACAACTTCACAAATATGAATGTGTTCTTGAATATATGTTATTTATAAATATTATTTTAATTTACGTCCTTGATTTTGGTTTTTTTAAAGATATTGGGAAGTGGAGAGAAGATCATTTCTTGTTGACTATTTAAAAATTTTATATTTGGATCATTTGTGTATTTAATTTATTTTAAATTTCAGTTATAATAATATTTAGTAAATTTAATTCATTTTAAATTTCATTAAAAAAATTATTAAAATTTAATTTATTTTAAATTTCGCTAAAAATAAAATGGCACAGTTATTGCGTTTCTATCGTTTTATATTCATTCTTCCTTTCGGACTAATTAGACATCGGACACAGCGTCTTGTAGCGAGGTTTGGGTAACTTTTTACAGTTGATAAATCTAACAAATAATCTTGCAGCTGATCTGATTAGCTTTTCACGATCCTCACTAACCACAGACCAATTTAGGTTCATTCTATCTCCTCTCCAAAATATCCAACTCGAAAAGACTTCTAAGTTTGTCAGAAGTCTTTTAGAGTGTGCTCCGAACTTTTACAGAATTATCACGAACATTTTCATGCTGCAATAAGCTCACTATTACTATTTCGTAATAAATAATGTGCCATAAAGTTTTGAATTATTCTTGTGAGTACAATAAATAAATGTAACAACTCTGTCAGTAAATCGAGGCTATTGTTAAGCTATTCTGTTATACTTAGCGGAGTGATTTATTGATCGCGATTACGAGTTACATATTATTATGCGCTTATATGATTGGTTAAAGCTTAGATAATACAAGCACGTTTAAAATAATACTACCTACGCAATACCTTCACAATATAGCGTATATTGATATGTCAAAGATTCCTAAATAAATCAGTGTTATTTGTAATAATAGGACGTTGAACAATATATTGTAATTATAATTTTGGTAATGATTTTTCCAACGATGTATGGATATCCAATTTGTGAATTACCTCCACTTAATTAAAGTAATTTTGTATTTTTTTTATTTTAAATTGGTTTCAATTGCATATTCGCTAATCAATAAATATAATTTTCATTATAAATTAAAAATATTATTGCTCAAGGTGTGTTTTTTAGTAAAGGCCTACCATAGATTAGAGACCGATGAATACAGCTACAGCGGGAAGGGATTTTCCCGTAAGAATGTCTGTAAATTTCTGTAAATTTTTCGCAAAATATTTTTGCCTACAACTGTCACAACTAACACCGCCTTATCAGTGGATAAAGAAAGTCCTTTAGTTTCTTAATTTATCGACAATTCCTTAGCATTAAAAGTATCGGACATATGCATCATAGCCTGCACAGAGGGTGTTTTTTTCTGGTTCCTCACCCCACATCCTAAACAAATAATATTTTCTTTTAGTCTCCTCAAACGTCGTCTGAAATTTATTATAACTTCAGATGGTGTTCTTCTGTTGTGTGGAAATATTTATATCACTTAGGTGTGTACAAAAGATCAAAACATGTGGCAACATTCTAAGACATTGTCGTGAAAATGCTGGAAATTATTTACGGATTTATTAATTACTGATTAACTAACTATTTAATGTATAAAGTCACTTAATTAAAACTATCAAATTTAACGCTCTTTTTTAAATTAAACTGTTTCGTAATTTATCACTCATAAATAGACGCTTTATCCAATATTCACTAGAACGTTCCATCCAGTTTCCGTACGTATTATTCGCTTCGGTTTATTTCGCTACGTAAGACCTTTTCCAGATTATTCGCTGTCGAACTATCGCTCGGTTGACCACCCAGCCTCCGTAGCTCGCGGCTGCCCTCGCTTCTGTTTCGCTATCAAGTGCGCTAAAACAAAAACTTTACTCCCGCGCGCGTCTTATTTATATCTGGCCAATGCTGGTATCGAACCTTCTAGGCGTTCCCAGTGCTTAGGAGACGGTTCTTGTGGCTTCTAGATTCTTGTAGAATGTTTCAGATGCTTCCCAAAAGCCGTAGAACATTGTAGACCGTTATCGATTCTTCGATAGTCTTGTGACCATTTCAAACAACTGTCACTTGACAGGAGTACGTGATTCTTTTTAACCTCGTTACAATATATTGAACTCTTGAAACTCTTGTAAAATGTTACGCACTTTTTTAATGCAATCACATTTTATTCAGTTTCCTCATTATTGAAAGCATGGTGTTAATACTCTTTCAAATATTTTGTTTTGTACTGTAGCATTGAGGGTGGTCTGCATACCCTTTGAATATCAAATGGAAACGATATTGCGAGAAATTTTCCACAACCATGGAAAATGCGCCCACATTTCATGCATCCTTAATTATGTATCTTTCGATGCATAATTAAGGATGTGCAACCTTATGGACTGACATAGTTATTTTGATAATATATTACAAGCGCATAAGTTAATACTCGTAAGTAATATCATTAAATTGTCGTGTACTATAATTAATGAATTATTAACTACAATTAATGTAGAAATACGGTAACCTCAAGTTTCCAGCAATATGTATGCAAATAAAACAACTTTAAAATCGTTACAATAATTATGCAAATATTGCTGATTCTTTTATTTAATTCATTTATCAAAGCCAACTTCATGGTTTGTGAACTTCAAATATGTTAATTCTTTTTTATTATTAATGTATTAAACATATATATTTTTTTTAATTAAAGGTCAGAATGTGTTCCAAGGCTCCGCCTTTCGATATACTCGACAGCAATTTATGGCATCTTAAAATGATCCAATAACCCGTCCTAGAATTAAGTTATCACCCAAAAACACGTAATTCCGGGACACACAAGAAGGCGTGCACCGTTTAAGTTCAGCGAGTTCAATGACTGGAGTATTGTGAAGTCAGCTTCAAGGCTTGGTGTTGATTTATTCTGAAGGTAATGACGAATTTCTGCAGCCACTGCGGAGTTGGCTTCCTTGGCGGTGACGATGACCACAATAACTCAACCAGATATGATCGCTGTGTGCTCTAGAGAATTACTAATCAGATCTGGATTATTCTGGTAGATCTGTGGATACCAAAGTATGCCAAACAGAATACAGAAGATCTTATAAATCTCTGGATTATGCATAATTTAGCAGTCTGTTAGAACTCACGATGGTTCTAAACAAGTGAATAGGTAGCCGCATAATCAAATCCATGAAAGTTTGTGCAGAAACTAACCAATTCGTCGTTCCGATTCGAAAAGACCTGATAATGGACCGCATTATTTTTGATGAAAACGATGACTTTGCTATATTTAGTTAGCAAATGTAGATTTATTTTCCCACATTTACCAATTACCTCCACTTTTATCGCACACTTACAGCATCTTGACAGATTACGCGAAAAGTGAGATAAAACTGTAGATTATTGACAATTAAAGTATAAATCTGTTAATTAAAAAAATTTGGTTGCATAAAATATACCGCTTGTGGATTGTTTTGATTTCTTTACCAGGATTACTAAAATTTTATTTTAATCAAAGGAACCTCTTAGAATCCGCATTTCACCGGCAAACCTCCTTAACTATAAGCATAATAATTAAGAAAATAGCTATAATCATTGTTAGTAACAAAGGAACCTCTTAGAATGTGCATTTCACCGGCAAACCTCCTTAACTATAAGCATAATAATTAAGAAAATAGCTATAATCATTGTTAGTAACAAAGGAACCTCTTAGAATGTGCATTTCACCGGCAAACCTCCTAAACTCTAAGCATAATAATTAGGAAAATAGCTATAATCACTGTAGTAGGTTGAGTTTTAAACAAAAGTTTATATTTTTTAAGCAATGTAATAATATCTTTATTGAAATAATTGCAACCTTGAATTACCGACAACTGTACAGCCTGGTTGGCGATGGTTAACCAAGGCCGATAATTCGTTTTTCTTTATATTCAATTATTATTTTTCCACTTTGTGCTCAAATATGGCATTGAGCGCTGTTTCTATTCTTTTTCGATTTCTTTTCCCAACAATGGATTAAAAGAATATGTTCTTTGATCGAGATATAATGTTTTCAACAATACACTGATCGCTATTTTGTAATATTTAAGTGTGTAAGTCGAGTTTAAACCGTCTGTAACATAAATAATCGTGATATATTTTTCGTGATTCTGGTCCAAGAAATGTCATATTATGAATATCAAGACGTGATATATTTGTATTTCCTTTTTTCTGAATTCTCTGTGAGAGAAAGTGACAAAACTAGCTGTAAATATGAGTGTGCAAGTAGTGTACGGTATAAAAAGCTGAGATTTTGCTCTCGGGTCTCGGAGATTTGGCTGTAGGAATCGTTTTGCATCACTTGATCATCATCATCATCAGTGAAGCCGAATGGGTTCTCATTTATTGTAGAATTGTCTTTTGTGATTGAGTTTGGTCTACTTTGACTACTTATTCTACATTATTATTTACTTGACTGTATTGTATTATTGTATTGTATTATTAATTAAGATTTTTGATATATTAGATAAATAATATATTACCTTTCACATTCTAATAAATTAGATTACCTACTTATATGATTGTAAGTGGTTATCCCTCACCACACACAAGAAACGTAATTCTTTTTGGTGAGGTATAAACATACAAAAAAAAATTGTAAATATTTTCAAGGTATCTTTGTAATAAAATATTACATATATTATTAATTAAATAAATAAAATAAAAAATTTAAAAATCTGATCTACGTATAAAATACAATATATATCATAAAAACAGAACAAAAGAACATCGCTTCTTCTTTACGTGGGTATCGAGAAAAGTTTCATGTGTGCATCTACACGAATCCTTAGTGTCGTCGAAAAACGTCATATTTTCTAATATTCTTGTTCATTTTTAATTATATATTACACATTATTTCTAATAATTATCTTTACATATGTAATAAAATATTTAAAAAATGCTTAAATAATTATCTTTTAAGGAATACTCGTTTACAATTTTCATTGCATCAGGAATAGGCTAATAGGCTCCGAATAAAATAAACGAAAAAATATTCAATAGTTTCGTTCAATATTCTTTCCATAAAAATACTACACACGACGTTTATTGCATTTTCTACGCTGATCACTAACCATCCAATATCACTGCTTTCCTCATGTTTCATGCTCAATGAACACACATATGCAGTTACTTTATTACTTAATAATACTTGCCACAAAGTTTAATCAATATTATAATGGTTGCTCGCGATAGTTTTCAACCCCTGCCACGGTCACACTCGCGATTTTTTTTTTTGTAAACGTATTAACCAGCCTTCAAGGATAACATGGAGATCACACGCTACAGCTAGATTAATAACATTGTGCCGCAGTACCCGGATAAATGAAAGCAAGGTCGTCCGCTTCCGAGTCGGAGTGTCCACCGCTAGCTGCTGGCCGCGCAGCCTGTTGCCGGGCAGCGGCGACGCCCAAACCTGCGAGCCGCCACGGCGTCCTTTATCCTTCGCCGTGCTGGGATCGAACAAGGATTTGCCCGCGGTTGTACCTGTCAGTAATCAAGCGGATACGCGCTCAATATATATCTGCCTATACAATATATATATATATATATATAGACGAGTAGTGAGATCTGTTCGAAACGTCGGCAGACGACTGGTCCTGACGACCAGAATTTGACGCGGGTTACCCCCAAAGTAGTTAGAACTAACATATATGTATTGCTCGATTTATCGTTAATAGAAGTGATATTGAAATAATATGTCACGAAAATGGATTGGACACAAGAACGAAATGATAGCTAAAGTTAAATAATCGGATAAGCACTTGAAATAACCCATAAAAAACAAGATTTTATTACACTCTCTTTCTCATTCAGCTCGATTGGATCACGGGAAAAGGGTTAAAAATCGATTCAAAGTTTTTTCGACAGACAAGCAAGCAGACGTTACGAGTTAAAAGAAAGGCAGTAAAAAAATGGGACATAATTAAACAAGAGAAGAGATCTACTTGTGTTGTATAACCTGTTACGTATTTGAGTAGCTAGTAATAGTCGGGGATTTGAGCCTTGTTAGTTTCATAGCAAATTTAGCATTTAACTTGATTTAAAAATTATAAGAAGAATATTCATATGACCCGTAGGTACGTCAAGTGTGCATTTCTATTATTTAATTTAAAAAATATATTTAGACAGGTCAACGCTGAATTATTAATTATATTTATTATAGCTGATAACAAATAACCGATATTTTATTATATTTTTAAAAACCTCTTATAAAACTGCACATTCAATTTGTGTACTTGTTGAATGTATGATATATTATAAGATTGATCAACCCAGTCTATAATATAATTTTATTATATCTTAAACTATGGCATATAATAAGAGCCCCGCTTTGTGAATAATGCCTACATTTTTAATCAAATTTGTGAGAAAGCGAATACATTACATTGGAGGGATATATCATTTTTCTTTTGTGATACAAATTAGGTGGATACGTGCATCTTTGTGATCTGAAAATTATGTATGTATGCATTTGTAAGGAATTGAACCAAATACTCTAATAATATAAAAATCTAAAAATGATCAATCGTAGAATAACCTTCTTTCTGCCTTTGTTTATATTTATCGATGGGAATCATTTCATCAGTTAAGTCAAAATTCAATGGAGGTACGTAGTTACCCCTTCAATGACATATTGCTTAAATGATTTTTTTCTATGCATTTAAAGTCATTCTGCAAAATCCTTTCATTTTTAATCATCTTCTGTCAATCCGCGTTGTGTTTAATATTATCCTCTCTTTTTTGTACTACTATTTCTAAAAGCTACCGACACAAAAACAGTTCTAAATACAATAACAATATTTATATTCAAAAATCTTTATAAGAGTTTAATAAATAAATCATTTTGTTAAAGAAATGTCAATGTTATCTACTAAAACATTCCTAAACCTTATCCATAAAATATTCCTAAAACTACTTGATATATATCTAGAAATTTTGAATAGTAACGAAGCGTTATCAGAATTTGTACCAGAGATCTCGCATTTTCGGTAAAAACAAATCATTTTTATATTTGAAAAATATATTTTTTATAGATTTTATTTTAAATACTTTTTTCCTTGAATGCTTATTGAAGTGCACCCAAAATTTGCACCTGGAACCATTATATTGCCGGTTGACTGCTCTACTCACTGAGCTGTGACACCTCAATTGCATTACATGTATTCTTCTCCAGTTTTCATATTTCTTAGGTACAATTATTTTTACTGAATTATCAAGAAAGCGTACTGTCTTAAAATAATATACATTATTAACTTTTGAAATATGTCTTGAACAGTTGAATTTTTTTCTCTTTCGCTGTTTAGTAAATAAGGCGTTATAATATTTATGAAACAAAAAACACATCAGAGCGGTTCTTCTGGTTTGAAACTGCCAAACGTGTTTTTTCATTTATTGAACTATATAATTCACATTTAGTTCCATAGCGTCATTAAAAATATTATTTTAATGTGTCGACCATTACGTGTCGCGATTGGCTTTGTCAAAATATTTATACGGTCTGATTATTTAAGTACTGTCGTAAATCAATTTCGCCTCAACACCATTAATGATTTGGTTACAAATACATAATATTTTCTATATTAAATGTCTCCGAAATGTTCAGAAAAGATTCCGGGTTCACGTCTCCGGACCTTGAGTGACGTAGGTTGATGCTGTTTTGTTCAATGAATTTGTCATCGATATGTTTGTTTCATTTCAGGAAAAACAGTGTAGAAGTTGGAAGAAAAATGATATGATTATTCAATTAAACCTACTGAAGGAATTAATTACATACAGTTCAAAGTCTATTCTTTTTATTCCCTTTATATTAACTCGTGGCGTCTGCTTGCTTGCTTGCTTGCTTGCCGGCTTGCCGTCAACAAAAACTTTGGATCGATTTTTGACCCTTTTTCCGTGATCCAATCGAGCTGAAACTTGGCAAGTAGACTCGTGGCGACGATCAAGAAGATCTATCAATTTTTCGTTAAAAAATATTAATATTTATTTTTTATTTTTATAAAAATAGAGATGCGAACACGGAATACGTGTCACATCAACATTCTTACTATTTTCAAACTAAGCTAAACGCTTGTGCTATGAAAATAGGACTAACTTGCTAAGTCTGGAGTGAGGTTCGAACCCGTGATCTTTGGATCACGAGGCAAGTGTCCTAACCACAAGACCAACAAGCTACTCTTATATTATTATAGTATAATTTTGGATTTTTAGAAATTTTATTGGTTTTTTCAAATTGGAATCATTAGAAAAGTTTGATTACTAGCATAGCGGCCCGATAACGTCGCGGAATATTTTCTAAATTTGAATTACTCCGTCGGTGTACATAATAGGTACTTCACTACGAATGTCGAAAATCTAAATTGACTGACAAATGTTTTTAGAATTTAATCTTCAAAACATAAAGTGTCTTGTCAAAGCTCAAAACATCTGACATTTTAGAAATATATTAAATTACTGTAAGTTTAGTGTTACGTTATATGTTTTAATTCGTCATTAATTGTTGTTATATTTTACAAAGAAAGGGAGTATTATAAAAACTTGGTTTTTATGGGTTACTTTTTTTAGACAATTATCTGATAATCCGATAAAGTACCCCCGCTTCCACACGAACCATTATACTTATCACCATCCGCATGTTATCCGCATGTTATCCACATGTTATCCACATGTTATCCGCCTTTGTTATCCGCCGTGAAAAGATACTCTATTAAGACCCTTACTGTTCTCTTAGGGCTGGTTGTTTCAAGCTGGATTAAAGTAAAGGTTCATTCAAAGCATAGATTTTTGCGTTTTCCACCAATCAAACAATCCGTTTCCGTAAAAATCTATGGTTTAAACGAGCATTTATTTTTATCCAACTTGAAACAACCGGGCCTTAGAAACTTTTATCTCGCCAGTCATTGCGTGCGTGCATACATATGTATAAATATAAATGTCAACAGACAAACAGGTTTCATAATATTAATTATTTTAATTTTTTATGGCATAGCAAAGTATATAACAAACAATTATTTTATTGGAAAATTTAAAAAATAATCAATTGGCCGCGTCATGTCCATTCACGCGAGGCTCCTCCGCCGTGACTGAAATGCAAAATTTCCTTGTGCGCATTTGCCTGAGGTAGAAAAGAAGGTCTTGCACTTGTTAAGAAATGGAATATCTATAGTGTAGCATATTTTTTTTGGAAAATTGGGAGCAGTTTGAAAAAAAAATCTTTTTTTACTCTCTTTCTTTTAACTCGTAGCGTCTGCTTGTCGGCTTGTGTGCCGAAAAAACCTTGGATCGTTTCTAACCCTTTTCCCGTAATCCAATCGAGCTGAAACTTTGCAGGCAGACTAGTGGCGACGATAAAAATGATCTAACAAATTTTAGTTTAAATTTTTACAATTATTATTGTATAATGTTAACGGTTTTTATTACTCCCTTTCTTTTAACTCGTAGCGTCGCCCGACTGGAGCCCGACGCGTGGAGAAGGCGCGAAACCTGTTTTAAAGTTTTTTTTTAAATAGTAGTTTTCGTAAAAATAGATAGTTTTAAATTTAATATTATTTATACTATACACTGTTATTGTCTTTGCTTAAAATTTTATTATATTTTTCTCTTTACTATATTATTTTTTTAAGTTTTTATTATTGTCCATATAAATGCATTATAATTATCGTATATTAGTTCCTTTTTTCCATCTTATATATATTTAAATAGCAGGGGCATTCAGTGGGAGCATCGTAGCATGGCTTTTACGTAACCAATTTATTTTGGGAAAAAAATTGAAATACAACATATTCATATTTTGATATATCTTAAAAATCTGTAGCATAAATATTTTATTTCTATCTTTTTCCAAAATATACGTTTACAAAAAAATCATGCTTCAATGTTCCCACTGCACGCGCCTGTATGTACCTTCTTACTACTTTTATTCACGAGTTGTTACTCTTATAGAAGAGAAATACCATTGTAGAAAAACTGTCGCTATCTTTACTGTAAAAAAAATATATTTTTCTATTAAATAAAAAAAATTAAAAAGTAAACGAGAAAGGGAGTAAAATAAAAACTTGGTTTTTATGGATTAGTTATTAAATCGTTAAAAAAGTATATTCCGATACCAAACTAATGCAACCATGCGAACTCCGTTCTCCGTGGAATTTTTTAGTTAATAAATCAACGCAGAAAAGCTAGTTTCACACACAACATTGCCAACCATGAAGTAATTTGCAATAAACGTGTTGCAAAAAAATTTCCATCGACCAGTTCAGAAAAAGTTACTAGATAGTAGATATAGGTTCATTAATTTTCACTCGCTTTGTTCAAATTCGCAATCCATGACTTCTCCGCTGACTTCATGTCGTAAAGAACGTCAATTTCGTATTCCGCAATGAGCAACTTCATGTCGGTCTCCAGTCGCCATTTTGTTCCAAGGATATTTGTAATCTGCAAATTAGCAGGATAGTAACCGCATTTTATTAACTCAACCGAACGCTATTAGACGGCGGGATAGCTGTAACTAACTGGACAGACAACATTTGAGACATAATATATATAGCAGTTTGTTGTTTAGTTAAAAGGCGAAGAATCTTGATTGCTTCTGCTGCGTAATCTCTGTAATTTTAGTTTATTTTGCAGAGATAAATATACAGTGGAACATCTAAACAATTTAGTGTTTATACAGAACATAACTTGATTATCACGGCTGGTTGAGTATCAGGATCACAGACGAACTGCAACATTAGAAAACTCTGCCATTGTTTGTAATAACAATGACATAGTTTACCTACGCTAGATTCTATGATATTATACAATATGTCAATAATAAATATAATTATAATTCATTACCACTATGAGCAATATATAAAAGACAAATGTCAAAAATACTTATGATCATTTTTATTTTAAAGAAAAATAGGTTTGCTATCTACTGTTTTCATTTAGATATACTAAGTATATACAAATTATCTGAGTGAATAATCTAGAATTCTAGAAGGAATGTACATAAAAACTAACCCGTAAAAACCATTTTTTTATTATACTCCCTTTCTCATTGAATCAGGTTTCGTGTCTATACAAGGTAGAAAAGAATTTCGTCGGGCTAATTACCCATTTGTATTGATTTCGAAAAATCCTAAATTATACTATATTTATTAAATTTTTTAAACAAAAATTTGTTAGATCATTTTTATCGTCGCCACGAGTCTGCTTGCAAAGTTTCAGCTCGATTGGAGCACGGGAAAGGGGGTAAAAATCGATCCAAATTTTTTTCGTCAGACAAGCAAGCAAGTAAGCAAGCAGACGCTACGAGTTAAAAGAAAGGGAGTAAAAATATAGAATTTATATGGAAGCTGTGAAACAGAGTGATTGGAAAATTATGCTGGTGAACGTTGACGAATACAGTGTTTCATTGGAATCAAAGAGGTATGAAAAGAGTCTTAGGAAGACAAAAGGCACGCTCAATGGATGATATTTTCAATGATGAGATTCTTAATGATGAGGAGAATCTCAATGATAAGATTCTCAATCAATTCCTGACGTCTGGTCGAGTGGAAAACCTTCATCATATAGTGGATTGACACGGGTGATAATGATGTGTAAGAGTAGGTACTAATAGATCATTTGTTGAATATATTATTCACTGAGAATGTTATCAAGGTGACAAGAATCGTGTTTTTATCACAATAACAGTGATGTACACAGACTCCTGCCTCGAAGATATGAAAAGTACGGACGAATCAGCCAAAGTGCGTAATCTTATTTTATGGAATTTGTCGTGGTTTATGGACGACAGCGTCTAGAGAGGCTATACGATGAGGGGATGTATGTAGGTGTGATTTATGCGTGGGAAGTAAACATGAGATGTGTCTAGAGTAGAGAAATATTGCGAAACATTGATTCTAAGGCCGGCCGCACTTTGGATACGAATTATTACTACGTATTCGTACGATTATATTCGTACGTATTGAGCGCGCACATTGATTGCGTCTTGCGTTGGTCACGATCATTTACTTTTCGCATTTCTCCAATAATGTTTGTGCCAAATGAATCTGTATCCTCTGGAAAACTCTATTACGACAGACTTAAATAATGACAAATTTCATGACTATCTATCTAATAGATTCACAAATCCTGGGGAGAATCGAAGTGCAACGACAGCTCATAACATCGGAGAATTATTAAAAAGTTTTTTTGTTCGAAGTACATAATTATACCTCACCTTCAATTAACTAAATTATTTAACTTACAGGTATTTTTCAGTTCTTTAGAGATTCTCCGCCATGATCTGCGCTTGATGGTCACGTAGTGTTTGTGGTCATGTGTCAAATTGACAAAATTTTCAATATCCATCGTACGAAATCGCAAAAATTTCCGAACAAATCCGGATCGTGTCGGACGTCGCATCTATACGTGCGTACACGCACTAATAAATCGTGTACGGTGTGCGATGTTCAATACTACTTCGAAGGTCAGGAATGTACTTGCGTATTCGTACGTATACGTACTACCCAATTTCGTACGAAAACGCATCCAGTGTGCGGCCGGCGTAAGGAATACAGTGAATGATCATTTAAATGCAGTTATTATTAATATAATAATGTAACTAGTTTATATTATGATTGCGCTAATGCGTTTGCATTAGCGCAATCGAGTAATACGCATCTTGACATGATCAAGAAATAATAAATAAAATGTGCGAAATCGTATGAAGTAGCGAGATATTCAGATTGTTTTAAAATACATGTAGATAATATTCAATGTGTAGAAATATTATGCACATTAATAAGCATAACATATTATCTACGGGTCACTTATAAAAATAATGTATTTATAACTTAAATATGTATCATATATGTATGTATTCACGACGGAGTGCCTCCTAAATGCATAATATTAACTTGGGTACAGAAAGGGCTAAAACAATCTGTGAATCTGGACACTTATTTTTTGGTGCTGGCCTTCCATTATTTTTTACAATGAAATCGTATTTGATAGATATTTCTTTAAATTTAATGCAAGGTGTCCTCTTTAAAATGTGTTTGATTTGTTTTAAGAAATTTAAAAAAAGAATTGTTCAGGATTATAATGGATTAGAAGAAAAAGCGCCGTTATAGAAAATGATTATCTGGCAAATAGTGTTAATTTGACAATTGACAACTGATTTATCAACTTGATCTATTAATAAATTTGAAAAAATATTTATATATGTTAGAAGCAAGTAATCAAAATAATAATTTTAAAATTCCGCTCTGGCTTATTAATCGGTTACAAATACTTTCGTTTTAATTATGTCTAAATAGCCACCTTCGGAACCTATCAATCGGCAACTGCTAGTGCAAGATTATTACAAGATAAAGCATGTACCAAGTACCTCCGTTCGCGAATTCTCAAATTCGCGTTCGCTGGTAGGCCTTTTATGAACATTTTTTTGATGTGTAACAACTTTTCTATCGCTTTCCTGAAATCTGTGGCGGTTATTTCGTGAAAAAGGACGAAAATGCGAAAGAGGAAATAAGACGCCGGGGAACGCGTCTTTTTCATTTGACGCAATGAGCGCGCGCGATGGAAAAAAAATCGTTTATAACCAAATCAATGTCCAGCAAATGCCATGACAGCGAAGACGCACACTTCCAACATTCAACGCTTCTGATTTTGTATATATGTTGCGCGTCTGGTGTCAAGCGTGTGGATGTTGTAACCTTGATATATTTTGACTAATATCTTCGAATTGACTAATATCAATTAAATACTTAATTTTTTTACGTTAATGTAAACAATAGCTACCCTTAATGATTTACACTCTCAAATTTTATGTAAATTATGTGATTATTTTTAAATATTTATTCAAAGTTTTCATACAATATGTATCGCGGCACATTACCGCCACCTATGAAAATAAATAATAACATATAATTGATCAAACACATTTGTTAATAAAAATGCATATGTAGATATACGGTATCTACCTAGTCCAGCAAAATTCAATAGTAAATAAATGCATATACGTTTTCTTTACTTGTATTTACTTATTAATAAATATATATATATTAGC
The DNA here is from genome assembly GCA_016648135.1 of Agrypnia vestita. Classification (NCBI taxonomy): domain Eukaryota; kingdom Metazoa; phylum Arthropoda; class Insecta; order Trichoptera; family Phryganeidae; genus Agrypnia; species Agrypnia vestita. Next base: position 17,483 of record JADDOH010007687.1, read on the forward strand.
TTTTTTAAATTTTGATGTTAATTTCTGTTGCAGCTCAATTGATATGTTTAATTGTGAGATGTCAAATGTTACACATCATATGCGACTACTGTAAGGCTCGCTCGTTTTTTTTTCTATTTCGATTCGTTTTATGGAAATATTAAGGACGACATAACCATTAGCAGAGGTTTCGTCATTTTATAAAAACACAATAAATGTTTCCCGTTGTGTTACAAATGTGCGAAAACTTAGCCAACCGCTGACTTGGTTTCAGCAAACGACAACAGCTGAGGGGGAAATTCGCACTAGCAAAAAGTGTCGTCATATCATTTTGCCATTTGTCATCCGAGTGACAGCCTCCGTCAGGAAATTAACTTCGCTGGCCTGGCTTACTTACACTTTTAAAGTGGGCATGACATTTTGATGTGGGAAAGCTCGGCTTAAACTGGACTCGCTTGAACTTTAAGACGACCTCAAGACCACTAACCCTTTCCAAGAGAAATTTAAATGTTGGGTTGTGGTTTGATTACGTCATTCTTTTAAGCTAAAATTATACAAACATATGTTTATGAGAAATACAATCTTCATCCCTTGAGAATGCAATCCCGATCCCGTGAGATCGGGATCCCGCGAGATCTCGAGGCATTTTACGACATCAATCCCGAACCGAAAAATCGGACGAGATTATCGGGATTCTCGGGATGATCAACATTTTTTTATGTTTTGTATGATTACTTGTGTATATGTATATAGAGCTTTAGTAAGTACTTTAAACTTATGTTCATGTCACGTTCAAATAATGAAAATAGCTTTGAATAATATGCTGTATTTTACCAACTTAACATGGTAATAAAAACTACTACTAACTCTACTACATTGACTCATTGATGCTTGTAAAAACGCCTACAAAAACATGAAAGCGATGATTAATAATATTTTATTAAATATGCTGATATAAAAATACAAGGCGTTGTCGTTAATTGCTATTCAGCTCTATAAACAAAAAAAACACAAAAGTATTCGGGATCCCGATCCCTAGGGATCCCGCGGGATTGGAAATTCTAATCTCGAGGGATCCTGAAAGGGCAATCCCGACTCGGGATTGCATTCCCTAGTCCCATAACTCTTAATTCGTGAGTATAGATGGAAGAATCCACCCAAAATACATTTTTCATCCGCGGTTGGTTAGCGACACGGATGCTTGAAAGACTGTGAAAGTTATTTTGGAGATGACGGAAATTGCGATAGGTTGGTCCATGAAACATTTTACGAAATAGAAACAGGTATTAAGTATTTAGAATGTTATAGTAAAGACGATGTCAATACTGATTCGGTAGAGACTTTCACAGGCCCGTGTTATTTTGTCAATATATGGGCTGGTTTATCGTGTTTCTGATCAGCCTCTCGTTCTTCGTTCTTCTCTCACATCTGTATGAAATAACTTATAGCTTCTCTAGACTATTTTTCATATACATTTTGATATGAAAAATACATAGAATTAAGGTTTTGTTTGCTGGGTATTGTGGACACCCTTTCTTGAACAAGTAATTCATCGCTCTTTATTCGAGGCTTTCGTTCATCTCACAGTTCAGGGTGTGTAGATGAGATCTCATCTCGAAGATATGGAGCACATTTCTTTTTTTATTTCTCAATGTCCTGGTCTAACTTAAAAAAGTATAATTTTATGCATTATTAACCTTCCTTTGTCTGTTTGTGTTGGAAGAAAAATGATTGATGCTTTCAAAAATCTATAAATATTGTATATTTTGTAAGGCACACCAAGAAACTGAATAAAATCCAGGGGTGCAGCTCTAATGAAACATTATTCACTTCTTTAAGCATTCACAAAAAAAAACGAAGTTTTTTAATTGCAATATTTTTATTAGTACCTATCTCAGGTAGAATTCCTTAAGAATTTATCTTACTGCACTCTTGGTCAAATTTTTAAGTATACCCATAATATATTGATAAAAATTCACTAATTGGAAGGTTTCATCAATAAAAATCCCCCACCTGCAGATGTTTGAATTTGTCTAGACCTTGTTTTCAAATGCTTCAAATCGAGATTTCAATTTGACCGAAGATCTTGACCTTCAAAGCTATGCATAATAAACTTTGTATACAGTCCTCTCTTAAACCTGTATTCATTATAATTACTTTGTACCTACGTCATTTGTAACCACACCCCTTCTAACCTCCTCTCACCATAAATAAAGTCTGTCTGTACTCGAACATTCATTTTAATTCACTCATTGTCCTGAACAAGGAAGCATCGCCCCCGAAACGTGTTGAATTTTTACAATAAAATATAAGTTAAAACAAAGTATTAATTATTTCACAATTAACACAAAACCTCAAGATTATTTATTTAAATTTACAAAATTAACTTCTCCCACGTGTGTCCTTCTTTCCTATTTTTTAACATTTTTAATTAGTACGACCAGGATTCAACGTATACCAAAATTTAACAAGGGAAATATTTTTTTCTGTAGAAGTAAACCTGCCAATTAGAATATATCTCTTTACGGTAATAAATTCTGCATTCGCACAACTCGTAAAGAATTCAAAATGCCACAGTTTAAATAATAAAGGAACTCGGCGTATTATATTACCACGACAGGATAAGGCAAACCTTTGAATATCTCGGAACTCCTCTCGCGAACCTTTTCGGAGAAGCGCATGCCCGCTCTGGGCAGCGACATTAACTTTCTTCAATTTATAATCCGCTTTTAATCGCGAGTAATAAATTAGGATCCGTGAGGTCGTGTTTCAAGGTACTTATATCATTTCTGACACGGACCATTTTTCATCGGTCTTATCTCGGAAGTTCTGGAGTATCAATAAATATAATGTTTGTGATATACATTATAGATGTCTCGCAGAGACGAAACTGTATTTTTATGGAAAAGTAGGTATAGAAGTCTTTGGGTGAACACACGGCTTACGGCCTATCGTACGGCTGGCTTAAGAGATCACTTTACACAATGTAACGTTCGTATTTCCACCCATGATAGAATACTACCATGTCTACTATTTTTTTTTTGAAAGTTGTATATATTTAAATTATACGCCACGAATTGCAACAATCCTCAGCGCGGCCGGCACCAAAACTTTTTCATACCCCTTAAATGACCACAGATGTCGATAATGAGATATCTATATTCGATTTTTGGAGTTTCTTAGCAATATCCTTTATCTGTGTAATGAAATTCTTCCGAATTACTAGTATTGCACTAGGATACGCCAGAAATATTATTTCAAATTTTATTAAACTCCTTTTTACCAGTGTTTGTAACTGCGACATTGGGTGCAGAGAGTTTAATTAAGGAAATCTACAGTATTATGAATATCCTAAGGTAAAATTTTATCGGCATTCTCCATGGAAAATATCACAATTTAGAGAGTCAGGATTCTTAAGAAGAAGACCTTCACGCGGTTTCACCTCGAGGTTAGGCAGGGAGGATAGACTGCCACAAACTCGCATCATTTACATTCATACATCTTCTCATGCTTGTCGATTGTTAAGGCTTCTAACGGGAGTGTCTTCTAGTATATCTTTTTTACCATTCTCTCGTCTTTCTTACGTTCTATCATACATAACCAAACCACATACGCGAATATTTGTTAATCTTATTTACATGCTAAAATCAGCTTAAGAAGAAAAAGAAGATATGCAAAAAGCGGAAAATGACAGAATATGAATGTTCCATATACTAACCTCGTGTGTTACACGAGTACACAATTATAACATGTGTTCATCTCATACCATGCGTAGTCTGGTTCGTTTGTTAAGACTATTCATCAGAAGGTGAAAAGGAATAATGTAGGAATTTAAAAGCGCTGTTATGATCTCTCTCTTTTCGGGATAGGTAGCCAAACAAGTCATTACTAAGCAAAATTTTGTCTTGCATTAGGGCGATTTGGGAGAATTTTATCAACTACTTTCAAATTCATTATCTACTCAGATGCTGTCAAGCGGAGAACGAGCGAAAAATTCTATCATGTCATTTTTTTAAATTTGAAAATGTTTTAAAAGACCGCGCTGCGAACAATATATTACTCCTACACGTTTTTGCAAGGCGAGGTAATCCGATGAGGCGGATAATTATTGTTAAATCATTTTCTCTTTTTGACCTTTGCCGCTTTGACTTAATTCGCTATTAATAAATATAAATATATTTGTCTTAGAATTCTTAATGTTTCAAAACATGATGATAGGTATCTATCAACTTGGGTAATACTCATTATTATAATGAATAACCTTGGAAAAGTGATTATAAAACAGTTTACTGTACACCTACTATAATAATATAATAAGAATATGTATGATGGTACGCGTATATCCAATATAAATACCAAGTATTTTACAACACACCTATTTTATTTTTCATCTTTCCAAATTTTTTCCAAAATAGTTCCATCCCGATAACTTATTATAGGGCAGGTGTAGGTATGAATTATTTCAATCAATCAATTGGTATGTAATCTTTCAAAAAATATGACGAATAGTAGTTCACGTTTGTTTGTGTACCTTTGTTGTAAATGGACTAGTAGGTATAAGATTTGTCGACGTATAAGTAATATTATTTTCTGGTAACACTTGATGGTTTCTTTTTGATATTATTTTATTTCAGATCAAAGAGAGTAAGTGTCAAATGTTACGCTATGCCCGTGTGTCCGCACACAAAATATGAAAATGGAACTATCAGTTCGTGGCTCGGGAGGTGTGGAGTTAATTTTAATCATTTTCCAAACACCTGGAAGTAATATATACATATATCCACCTTCCTCCTGAGGCCGCCCGTTTACTCATAAATGTATTTGTGATGTCGCGTGTGGACTATTGTAATAGCATTTATGCTGGACTTACAGCTGTATAGAATATACCTACTGAATGCGGCAGCAAGAATAGTATATGGAGCATCAAATTTCTCGCATATAACATCTCTTTTGCGTGAACTACATTGGCTTCGTTTTCCTCAAAGAGTCGAGTTTAAGTTGTTTTGGTTAACGTACAAGGCGACACATAATATGGCGCCTCTGTATCTTCAAGATGCAAGCTATGCATCCCAGAGGACTTAAATAGTAGACACCAAACTCTGAGGTCAGCCACTACTTCAGCTGCAGGAAGGGTTGTAGAACCGACAATCCACTACCAGAAGACTAAGTTTAGTGAACGGGCATTTGCGGTAGCAAGCCCAAAGGCGTGGAACTCTCTTCCCTCCGTAATACGGAACAGTGCATTAGAAATAGTGTTTAAAAAAATACTTAAAACCACTTAAAACGCGCCTTTTTGTAAAAATAATTTCCATTAAATTAAATACTAGTGTACGACTATACAACGGTAGTGTAAAGCGCCCTTGAGGTGATTTTATTTACGAAAATGGCGCTATAGAAATTATCAATTTTTATTATTTTTATTATTATTTTCCAAAATCACCCCTTTCAAACGTGTATTATGTTCTAGATAATTGTTTGGGGCTCTTTATTATATGCACCCACAATAAATGACGTATTCAACGTAATGTCATATTAAACGGTACTACCGATTTATCATATCCCAAATTTAAAAAAAATTGATTTAGTTATGATTTGTAGTTGTGCAGAATGCAAATACAAGTAAGGCTTATAAAGCTTTATATATATTTTTTTTTTAATTAGTTTTATTTATTCACGGCTAACTGGTCATGAGAGTTCAAGGTAAAATTAACTTCAAATTACCTCATTTTTTGACACTAGATGTGAGAAATAACATTCAGAATTTGACACCTCTCACGTGCAATTTGTGTACCTGCAATATACATATATGTACATCAACATGCACGTCGGTCGCTGTCGGATCAAGAGAGGAGAGAGGTGATAGTTTATTTTATTTCGGTTTAATTGGAAGCTACAAAATTATGGTTCACAAAATGGCCGGACCAACGAACTTCAATGTGTGGTCCGCGACAATCGAAATTTACTTATGAATAAGATCATTGTGCGATAAAATCGATATTATTATTATCCCAGGATTTAGGCGTAATAAGTTACTCTTGTTAACAAAAATTGATACGTTTTTACTCAAATTATAAGTATAAGAAAGAAAAATGCGATTATGGTCGCTCTTCATAACTGATTTATACAAAGAATTACTTAAATTCTTTTACTTTGATATAAATGTTATCCATAGTGGTTTAAGCATGGCGGGTATTTGTTTTTCCATAGGCAACATCGTGTATTAAATCTCATTTATGCCTGTCAAGGTAAACAATTCTCGTAAGTCAATCGCGTCAGTTGCATAGCGTTCAAAGAGAAATAACATGTTTTTGCTAGCCTATTTTTGCTATTTTATAATTTTTAATGAATTTAAAAAAATACATTTATGTGTTAAATAAAACGTATATTTTATACGAACCGTATATTTTACTGTCAAGCAAATCTCGACGTTTCGCTGAAGTCTTATTCAGCGTCATCAGTAAAACGTCGAGTTTGCTTCTCAGTAAAAATATACGGTTCGTATAAAATATCCGTTTTATTTAACACATTAATATGTCCAACCACCGTGATAGTAACCTTAACTCTTTAAAAATAATACACAGTATGGAGACGTAAACGCGGTTTTTTTATTAGCTACTGATTATTAACTTTCATTCTCGAGTGTGTATTTTTATTCACGAGAATATTACCTACATATATCTGAGATTTGCATCGGTACATTCGATCGGCTGGTGGCCCTCGGTTTTTGATAGCTTTAGAAACTCTCTAATGATGGTTAAAATTTCGAGACAGTACGCCTCTGGATTTCCCAGTGCATTAGGTATGTAACTTATCGCCGACTGCAAGAAACTGGCATTGCCATATCTTTATTTTCTGAATATTTTTTACATATTCTTGTCATATTTTTATTTTATTTATTTATTTTAGGGAAAATTAACAGCATATTAACAAATTAACAAATATAAAATAATTCTTCTTCTTCTTCATCAGCCTTCGTCTTTCCACTGCTGGATATAGGCCTCTTCCTTATTTTTCCATTCTTCCCTGTTGTAGGCTAATTGTAGCCATTTCTTTCCCCCCACAGCGACAATATCATCAGCCCATCGGATATTAAAATTATGCCAATTACAAATTTTCCACTGAATATAGTAATTTATTAGAACATAGACTGTTCTTAGGTTTTCACGGCCACTCAAAATCTTAGGGTTTGTGTTTTCTGGGGTATTATGCCATGTTGTTACGACCCAAAGGCCCGAAAGGTCGTAACAACACGGCATAATACCCCAGAAAACACAAACCTGAAGATATTAGAACACAGTTTAATTTATTAGAACATAGTTTGTTAGAATATGGTGATTTATTAGAACAAGTGTGACGTAGTAAAATAATTTTAACAGCGAGTGGAGAGGGTGGAGGGGAATGTGGGATGGAAGTAGACGGGAAGATAAATTGTACGAATTAGTTTGGGTGCGGTTGTGTAGATATTGTTTGCTTTATGTCTCTTATCGTTGAGTTAAGAATTTCAATGTGGTGATAGTTTGTGTTAAATGAATTTGTGGATCTGTACATAAAGGAGTTTTGTTTTGAGTTGGTCTTACAAAGGGGGAGATGAAAAGTAGGTGAATGTCTGTTATTGAGTTGGGATGTTAATAATCGTAACTATTTTTATAATAATGTTAAACAGATTTTCTTCCGCTTGTATGTAAAAATTGTTGTGTAGTTAAAAAATACAATATATTTTTTAAACATTGTTATACTCGTACATGGAAATATTTATAACTATTTAATGGTTTCCCGAGATGAGACGTGAACGCATCTTATTACATACACATCTTAATACTTACTTATTGATCTAGGTTAATACTCTCGCCTAGTGACCCAGTGATCGGGGTTTCGAACCTGAATCCAGAAAAATATCCAGTTAGTCCTGTTTTCATAGCACAGGCGTTTAAGTTACTATCAAAGTAGTAATAATATTGATTTGACACGCAATCCGATTACGCAACTCTATCTGCATACGATAATAAATATAATTTATCTTTTATATCATTATTGTAAATCATGAATGCAAACCAAAATACTACAATTTTAGTACATTTTATTTCATTTTTAAATATAGATGTGAACATGAAATGCATGTCGCTTCAATATTCTTACTATTTTCAAAATAAGCTAAACGCCTATGTCATGAAAATAGGACTAAATTGTTGGTGTCCTGGAATGAGGTTCGAACCACCGACCACCAGGTCACTAGGCAAGCGTCATAATCACTACACCAATACTTATAGCCAATTTACATAGGTACACAATATTTAAGGCCATTTCTTTTAATTTGTTTATAATTGTGACATATGACGTCGTGAAACAATAGATTTTCCTAGCAACTTAGTTGCGTAAATACTCGTAGTTTAAATTAAATTGACGTCACGTTCATTTTGGAAAAAAGTGTATTATTAATAAATTGTAAATAGGTAATATTTGTTAATAATTTTATGGAAAGAAATTCAAATAATATATCTGTAAAAACATCTGTATCACAGAGTTGCTATCATATAGGTACCAACCACCTGAATTAATTTTGTACAGTCGTCAATTTAAATCTTATTTTAAATCGACCATAAAAAAAACAAGCGGAGGGCGGCAGTATTTCTCGCACTAGACGTGGAGTCGAGTCACGCTCCGAGATTGTTTGTTTTGCAAGGTAACTGACTTGCAAAATAAACAATCCTTGAAACCGTTAAGGGACCTTTGACATAAAATTCCGTTAGGTCCGGCTGCCAAAAGATGTCGTAATCATTTCGCCGCTGCATACGTAACGTTTCGTACACATCTGTACCTGCTCATCCACCCAGCTCCAATCATTTACATAAGAGTACACACGTACAACGGGAAGGACGCCAACTGCGATTGTTGGAATTTACACTTTTGTTTGTCAAATTTGGTGTATTTACCGTTATTTCTTGTTGAACAGGTCATTTGTAGATGGTTGACGTGTCTGGACTGCTGAAGATGCACACGAATGCACAACCCGAATAAATAACGAGTCATTGGTTTTGATGACAGAATACTGACCGGCTTATAGGTCAATGATCGAGATAATTTCCTTGTTTCCCATATACCGTTGTCATCTCTTAAATGCTGAATGTACTTTCTTTAGCTTTTTCTTTGGCTAAAAACTATCGCCATCGTCAATATCACCCTTGACTCTACAACTCCTGGTGTGTCATGGTTTCTCGAGAGTCTTCCTCCACTGACCACTGATGATGGTCTGCGCCAGCTCTCCCCAGTTCTGGATTTCCAAAGCAAACATCTCTTCGAATGCGTTATCGCTCTATCTTAGTTTTCCAAGCTCCTATCCCTAAGCTTCATCGCCCTATTGGTCTTATTTTCAGCAGGGATTTCGGTCATCCTCTTTACTTGATCCAAGTACCGAAGTTTTCCCAATTTTATAAATTGAGGGACACTTAGCTCCTTAAAAAAGCATTGTAGCGGACTGCGCCTTTTCTGGAATGGTAAAAAGATACGCCTCAAATTTTTCTGGATCCCTTCTGTGGGGTCTTTTTCTCTTATCAGAGATTCGAGGTATTTACATGAATATTGGTACCGTTTCGGAGTTTTGGCTTCCCTATAAGAGTATTGGAGTTTGTGAGTGCATTAAACAACCAAATACCTATTTGGTCTTCTGCTGATTTACTAGCAGACCCATGTTTTTAGCAAATCTTTCAAGATTTATTTATGAAATTAGAGGTAATCTGAAAACTACATAAAACATAATTTTTTTTAAATTATTATTTTTATTAGTATGGGAAATCCTCGCTCTAAACTTCTACATATTTATTTGAATTTGAAGCGTTATCATTCTTATAAGAACCACACGATTTACACCAAAAATTTTAATCATTATTGGTTAGTATGGCATATGTACGCGGACGAGATTGATCTCTAATCTTAGCGATTTGTCAGTAAAGGTTTGTGAGTATTAGTTGCTAACAAATTGTTGCCTTATTCCACATGGAATTTACCACGAATATCCACGAATCATAGCTCAGTCTCAAATCAATTCTGTTTTGTCCTTAAATTTGTAGAGAAGAGTATCAGTCTCATTCGTCTACACGCGCCAATATTCAACATAAATATTTATTTAACATTTAGATTTCTACGAACTGAATATTTGACAAAATATGCAATATATATTTTAATAACTTCTATATAACACTAATAGCGAAATAGAAAATAACTTTGTGGTAACATTATCCAATCCAAATATAATAATTTCGCTGTCTGTTCGTAACTTGCAGTAATGAGAACTTTTGATAATTAGAGTGTGAAATGCAATTAGCACAAGTGTCGTTATTATTTTTATTATTTCCCGTGATTATTCAAGGCGTGCGTAGTGTACGAACAAACGGCGTAAGTAAGTAGCTCTGATAAATACATTCAATCTTCGATAATAAATTTGGAAAATGATATGCAAAACAGGACAAGCGATATCAAAAGATGCAGCGTGACCTCCGCGACCTCAAACAGGATGCAGGCGGCACGAAGACAAAACACAGCTAAAAAAATTCCAATTACCAAGCGATGACCGTTGTGGGATTGTTTTTAGCAATTAAAGGAACAATTTATTTTCTCTACAGCACGATAAAAACCTTTTTTAGTCAACTCGGAATGGCGAAACAAAAAACGAGGATTTTTGGTCGATCGGTGCGCGCCTTTTTCAATTGGCCACAATTGTTTTGTTTGAAATCTGGTGCCGCTGGACCTCATTACGGGTAAGTGGGTAGGTGTGTTATTTTAGTCACGATTTCGCGAGCAGTGTCGGCCCGCTCCGATGAATAATTCAATGTTGATGTTGCCAAATAATAGAAAAATCATTTGCGTGTGTAGCGTGTGCATTAGAAATAGGACATCTGTGTGCTGACATTACTAAAACTAGCGATCCATAAGCCTGCTTTTTTTCATGAAACATTCAATCAATAATCGATCCAATACTAATTGTTTGATATTGGTCAGAGAACAAGTATTGTGTAACGTGGTGATCGATGAATTTGGTGACTTGCTCGAGCAAGTCACCAAATTCAAGTACCTAGGAATAAATGTTACGTACAACCAATGATATAATAAACTGTAGATAAATTACAAGCGTGAAATCTTGGCAACTCAAAAGAAAGGTAATTGCCTTACTTGCATTCGCTATCCAATGGACCTTCTTTGTGATCGGGCGCGACGCTACGCGGAAAAAGGAACGGAGTATCGTCGGAGTATCGTACACTATTGTAAGAATGAGTATGTTATTTTAGTCACCGTGACTTCAAATTACCTGGTTTTACGTGATTACTTGATTATGTGATTTGTTGTCTCTTTCAATGCAATATTTGCTACATATGAAAGCCGGCTAGTATGGGAATAACGTGCCTATATTAAATAATACGTCAATGTGTACAACAGTGACCTCTGTACTAGAGTTAACACAAAAAGCCTCAGCCATATCAGAATGCTTAAAGCATGTGATCTAGAAAAATAAACACAAGAGTCTCCAGAATAAGGTTCAGATTTACAAAACGTGTATCCACCCCATCATAACTTATAGTATCCAGTGGTCCAGAGCCGACACTGTACAAACCAAAAACTTCCTTTCAACCAACGAGATGAAAACTCTTCGAGATCGGATTCGCAACACGGAGATCGAGTTGTCGAGGACGTTGTAAGATGGGGACGACAGAGAAGAATTAGGCAAAAGACAGAGGTACAGCTGGCAGTCCAACTCCCAAGAGGATAACATAGCAGCCACAATAGGTCAACAGGCCTAAAACAAAGATGAAGAAGAAGGAGAATACTGTTTCTTAATATCTTTTGCCAATTACTTGTAAGTATAGAATGAAGAAATTAGGAATAGAGTCTGTTTGTAGAATCGTCATCACTATTGACTCTATAACTTCTGGTCGGTCTTCGTCTCTTCAAAAATTTTCCTGCATTGATCTCTATCACTTTCAGTTTCCCTCAAATACTAGATTTCTATTGTTGGCCTTCCCAAGTTCTTGCACCCTATTGGCCTAGAGTTCAACAATGAATTCAATGACTGCTGGTCGGTCATTCTCTTCACATGGCCCAACGACCGAAGTACAACTATTCTAATACACCTAGGTACGTGTACCATCATATTGTTTGGAAGTTTTAGATTCCATGCGAGTGCATTGGCTTTTGTGGAACGCAGCCCGTCATATATTTGGCATTCTGCTGCCGATTTACTTTTTTGCGGACTTTAAGCATAATCGACAGACATAATAACGGATCGATAAGATGAACAGAGGATGAACATGAGTCGTGTTGAATGTATAAGCCAGGAAAGGATAGTAATGAAAATGTGAGGCGAGTGTTAAAGGCAATAGGAATCGTCCGCGAAACACCTGACTAAAAGCCTTAACAACTAAAGAACGTGCTAACCACACATATGAAAATATAAATACACCAGTTCTTTAGTTCTACTTATTTAATATTTACGCGTTTTGTCTTATGAGTGCATTACATATAAGAGAACTAAAAAACAAGTATTTTTTATTTTCCTATGTAAGGATAGTAATGAAAATGTGAGGCGAGTGTTAAAGGCAATAGGAATCGTCCGCGAAACACCTGACTAAAAGCCTTAACAACTAAAGAACGTGCTAACCACACATATGAAAATATAAATACACCAGTTCTTTAGTTCTACTTATTTAATATTTACGCGTTTTGCCTTATGAGTGCATTACATATAAGAGAACTAAAAAACAAGTATTTTTTATTTTCCTATGTATGATAATCTTTGCATTTCTGAATACTTAATAAATAAATGTGAAACTACTACTTGTTTATTGAATTGAAACAAAGAATATTAAAAATACAGCCAATATTTTTAAATAAAGAATATAAATGCAAATGCCCAAAATTATTTTATTAAAGTCATAAAATACAATTTTAATTGCGTCTTGCAGGTGCCGAAATAAAAAAAAAGAGTTTTTTCATTAAACGCATATTGTACCCACGTTTCACATTGTCTAAACAATGTGTGAAGAAATGATGAATAATAAAACATTCCAAATCGCATATACGCATTTAGAATTAAGTGAAAATGATTTCTTCACTACTTGAAATAACAGCTTATAATAAATTAAAGTTCTTTTGCTGTTAGTTGAATTTTAACGTAGTTGACGTCTCAGAAACCGACATATGAAGATGATAGAACTATCGATATCAGATAGATACTGAAAAGTGGCATGAAATTGCTGCTACCCAGCAGAATCCTTGGTGAATCCCTCTTACTGAGCATCGTGATCTTCTTCTCTTCACCTCAATCCTGTTAAAATTCATCGTCTGATAATTTTGGAGCACCAACAGTCTAAAAATTTTACTTAGCATCTTGATCATCTTACGTTCATGACTAAAATGCTTCAAATTATCTTCCAAATTGAAAACAAGTAAATATATCTCGGCATCGGAAGAATTCATTTAAAAATATATATATAATATCTCCGCGACCTTCCTTTATATTGGGGAATTAAAATACAAAAAAATCATTAAATTTAAACCTCACAAAGGTTATACATAAGAGAAATGTTGCAATAGAACTTTGGTGAATTTATTGGCATAACTGCAGGCACTCGGCACCGCACCCAAGGATAGCAAACCTCGAGGAAATCATGTATTCAAGAATATTTCAAAACCTGGTCGTACAATACGAGCAAGAAAACCGCCTTGAGATGTTCCACGTTTAGTAGCATATATTAACAATAAAGTACAATAATTGAGCAATAAAATCCTTAATCAATGCTGGCTCACTTCGAAAGAATTAACAATGAGCGCAAAAATAAAACATATTTTTTCTCAAATAACTTGTCCCAATTTCATGTACGAATATTAGGTCCTTACATATGAAATTGGCGTTTTGCCGTACTGGCAAATTTGACCTCAAATATCTTCTCTTTGGTTAGGAATTCCAAATCCAAATTTATACAGCTATTTACTCATGTATTTTTGTTTTGAAAATTATAATTCATTTGTTTTTTCCTCAATTGTTTTTTTCTTTACGTCACTCAGCTTACAAAATGAAAAACTTGAAATATCGCGTTATTTACGAGTACGAGTTCCACCGTGGCACCAGTGCTGCAGAAACGACTCGAAGGATTAATGATGTGTATGGCGACGGTGCCGCAAAAGAAAACACAGTGCGTTTTTGGTTCCAACGTTTTCGTTCTGGAAATTTCGACCTGCAGAACAAGCCCCGTGGACGGCCGGAGACCAAAGTTGATAATGAAGAATTGAAGGCTATTGTGGAAGCGGATCCATCGCAAACCACATCCGAGTTAGCTGCAGGCTGCGGTGTTAGTGATAAAACTGTTTTAATCCACTTGAAGCAAATTGGTAAGGTGAAAAAGCTTGAAAGGTGGGTACCTCACGAATTGAGTGAAGCAAATCAACAAACGCGCGTTGACTGCTGCGTTGCATTACTCAACCGGCACAATAATGAAGGGATTTTAAATCGAATCATTACCTGTGATGAAAAGTGGATCCTGTACGATAATCGGAAGCGCTCATCGCAATGGCTGAACCCTGCCGAACCAGCCAAACCATGCCCCAAGCGAAAATTGACTCCAAAAAAGTTACTTGTGAGCGTTTGGTGGACTAGTGCTGGTGTCGTTCACTACAGTTTTCTTAAATCTGGCCAGACGATTACGGCAGATGTCTATTGTCAGCAACTGCAAACCATGATGGAAAAGCTAGCTGCTAAACAACCGAGGCTGGTTAATCGCTCTAGGCCACTGCTGCTTCATGATAACGCTAGACCACACACTGCACAACAGACGGCTACCAAATTAGAGGAGCTTCAATTGGAATGTCTAAGACATCCACCGTACTCTCCGGACCTTGCCCCAACAGATTACCATTTTTTTCGAAATTTGGATAACTTCTTGCAAAGGAAAAAATTCAACTCCGATGGGGCAGTCCAAACCGCCTTCAAAGATTTTATTGATTCCCGTCCGAATGGTTTTTTTAGTAAAGGGATCGATGAACTACCTATGAGATGGAAAAAGTGCGTAGATAGCAATGGTACATACTTTGATTAAATAAATATATTATAATAAAAAAAAATCGGCTTTATGTTCCTCCCATACTAAACGCCAATTTCATATGTAAGGACCTAATATTATTAATATATCGTATATTTATTTTAATTTCTCCTGCGAATTATTTTACTCATATGTTATTTTCTCTTTTTTCCAGGTAATCTTCACCTTCTGAATTACAAGTACCTACTAAGACAATGTTAGTGGCAACCACCGATATTGTAAAAAAATCTCAGTAAGTGAAAGCCTTAATTTATTATCCTAGAGATCGTTTGTATAATATACTCGTACATGCATATAAATAACACTTATCAGCCTGGAACGCACTGATTTTCGTCGAAATTGAAAACTAACACGAAAATCGAAAAACAAATATTACTCCAAATGCAAACATAACAAATTATATAGTTCTGATATCTATAATAACAGATCTCGCGATATTTTCGATACTAAAGTAAAATGAGGTGCGCTCTAATAATTTAATTATAAAATGGATATAATTGTTTTTTATTTACCATGTCAATATGGCTTTGAATTGAATACATAATAGTTGCAACTGAAAATGTCATTGCGGATTGACTAATTTTAAGAAAAAGAAGAAGAAAATGTCATTGTTTTGATATTTCACTGTTATTTGGCGTGTTGAGGTAGTACTTAAAGCGTTTTTTATTTATTGCGAATCATTACTTCAGTTGATGTTGATCGAATGTGTCTTTTTATTTGTAAAATGGAATAAATTGCGTTTAAACTCTGAAACCGCACGGAATTATCGTCCAGTACGTAAAATATAGTATGCATTGATACAGCAAGATGGAAGAGTAAGCGGTCCATAGTACCCCGATACTCTGATTGAAATGAGACAAAAGTACGAGATTATAATATGTTTAATAATTACACTATATTGCATTTTACTATATTTACTAAATTGCTATATTACACCCCGAATACAGTACTATTAGATCACCATTCCAAAATATGCGTAATGGAGTTTAATTTTTTTGTTTTTATAATTCAAATAGTACTGTTAACATTAAAAGTAATACTTTGGCGTATCAACATGACTAAATATCATTATTTTTTCAAAATATCTAAATTTTAAAGGGATTTTCATCACATTTTAAAAGGGATATGCTGATATATCAACAAAACAATTATAAGACAATAATGGAAAGTCATACAAACATTATTTTTTGGTAGATACGTACAGTAGGACTAATGATGTATAAACATATGGCAATCTTAGTTCAAAAACGCTTTTTCTCCAAATTCTCGCACTCGGGGTGCGATGTGGAGGTTTAAGATTTATTACAATTAATTACAAGATAATTTATATACTCACTTACCATCAATCCGTTTCTCCTCGGGGGTAGGCAGGGGGGTGGAGCGCCACACTTTTCTGTCCTGGCACAACTCTCGCCGAAGATAATTTTAAAGAACAATTTTAAACGTGTATATATTTTTTGAACAGGCACGTAGAACTGCCGTCAAGATGGCGTATTCACACCTGTGCCGAGTTCTTCGAGATCAATATGCCCGCTAAAATCGCGGCATGAAAAATACGCAGTAACTAACACACGTGCTACGCGTCTTGTGCCGGGGAATCGTAATTACGAATTTTAATTTTGATGAAAGTTTTGCATCGGGTAGCCGGTAATTCTTCTTTTTTCTTACGATGAAAAGTTTAGCTAGATTTTTTTAATTTTAAGCGAAATTTAAAATAAATTAAATTTTAATAAATGTTATTATTAAGTTCTACTAACTATTTTTTTAAACTATTTTTAGGTGTTACAGCTGTTTCGGCTTGTAAGGCCATTATCAAACAGCCTTACAAGCCGAAACAGCTGTAACACCTAAAAATAGTTAACCCGTAGAACACGGCTTTCAAGGAAAAAAGGGAACCACAAAAGCCATGATAAACTTATTAAATTATTTACAGACAAAAATTGACGAAGGGAAAAGCGTGACCGGACTCTTTCTCGATTTTAAAAGCATTTGACACGGTACATCTGACTACCCTAGTCAAGAAATTATCAAAAACCGGAATCACTGGCAACGTCCTAAACATTTTCGACAGCTACCTAAAAGACAGAAAGCAATACACCACACTACACGAAACCACAAGTACATATATGAATGTCAGCTATGGTGTCCCACAGGGATCAATCCTAGGACCATTACTCTATATAATAAACATATATGACCTGGAGCAGCTTAATATTAGAGGCAAAATAATACTCTATGCGGACGACCTCGGAATATTTTACGAAAACAATAATGACATAGAAACCACAAAACAAATCAACAAAGACATAGACATATTAACTGAATGGACAAAAAGAAATATACTAACCTTAAACGCTCAATGTAACTACATTAACTTTGAGACCAAACGGAAAACGCATAAAATGGACATAAAAATACATAATGAAACACTTACTGAACTAGAAAATACTAAATACTTAGGACTCAACATAGACAAACATCTCAAATGGACCTTTCAAATAGACAAAGTAATTGACTCACTGACAAAACTGACCAGCCTATTCCACAAAATACACGAAATCACACCAAAGACCGTAAAAATTCTGATGTACCAGGCATACGTCAAGAGTAGAATAAGATATTTGATACCCTTCTGAGGAGCCGGAAACAAAACTAACCTAAACAGACTCCAACGACGGCAAAACAAAATATTAAAAATGGTCAATGATCTGAAATACCGGACACCAACTGAAACTGTATACCGTATAACACAACAATTAAACATCGAAAGCATTACAAAAATCGAAAAACTTAAAATCATTCACAGACTAGCAATTGGCGAAATACAAGACGAAGACATAAAATTACACTAAAAACACCAACACAACACTAGAATGGCTTAAAACTATCACATAACACACGCCAAAACAAAAACAGGACAATCCCGACTAATTTGCAACGGACTAAAACTATACAATGATCTGCCACAACAAACCAAATAACTGACCACTGACAAATTCAAAACAGATGTGACAAAAATATTAAAACTCGGCCAACTATAAAAAAATGACTCTATCTAAATTATATTATTATATTTTCTTATATTGAATCATGTAAAAATGTTACCCATAAACCTCTTAGGTTTCCATTACTTTTTAAATAAAATAAAAAAATAATGATAATAATATTTATTAAAATTTAATTTATTTTAAATTTCGCTTAAAGTAAATTTGGAGTTCTACAAATTAAACACAAAAATCATAAATAAATAGATTTTTTCAACCGGGATTATTTACTTCGGAAGACGAAGTTATTTTATATAATGTCTGTGGGCGTGGTCGGGTCAATATTATTGCACAACATGACGTAAAAATGTTGGTGAAAATATGGAATAGCCTGGCTCGGAGCAGCTATGGCAAATTAGAGTTAATTGAGCAAACATTACATTGGATCCACAACAACGCGGGGAACAATTGTAAGTAAATTGTTTATGCATTTATTCATCCGCGGTAATGCCCATAAATTATTGTAATTACGTTCGTTACGTAAAAACGTCTCAAATGTGTCCGCCGAGTGAAAAGTGAACGGACCGAAGCTATCTCGTATTTATGACTAGCGTCTAAACACTCTTGCGTACTCATAAACAATGTTAATTAGTACGCACGATACACGCACGGCCTTTGACGGGATTTTATATCAAGGTTACGGCTGAATTAAAAAAATATTGTGACTAGCCTTCTTATCCAGAATTAAATTCTAAAATTTTCTACCACACATTGTATAAAACTATTACAAGTACAAGCAATACACACAAACCATCAAAACAATTAGACATGAACACAATTTGACACATCTGGTGACAATCCGTTGGCCTTTTCTAAGAAAACAATGATAATATAATACGACAGCTAGCATATTTTGAAATGATTATAGATAGGTCAAACCAAATACTCTTTAATAAAATGTGTTTGTAATCACGCATTATTACAGGGAGAGGTTTTTACCTACTTGAGAGACTCGGTTTGGAACAAAATTTAGAAAAATACTTCCGTTGTAAAATGATGGAAATCTTTAATTAGATGGATAATAAAAATATATATACAGAGTATTGTGTATCGACATTCATAGCCAACCAACGATAAACGATAGCTTCGGATTGTATATGCGCAAGACATTTCGCCGCCCGGGCTGATGACGATTATAGTCGTTTTTAATTTTGAAGATAGGCTGCACACTCACTGCACAGTTATTAGACATTCTGCCGGCGCGGCGATTGGCCACCAATGTGTGTAATTTAGAGCTGTGCGTCTGACAATGATGCGAGTGAAAGTAGCTCATGATTGGCAGGTAATTAATTTGAGCATGTGACGTCAGAAGCACGCGAGCGCTGCACGCGCGCTCACGCATTTCCTAAATGCGCGTGAAATCAACAAACGTTCCTGCAGCCAGTCTCTACCGTCAACAAATTAAATTAAATAATTCGCATGCATGGGAAGGATATAAAAACGTGTAGTGCTACAGAATTGTTTGTTTTTTTCTTGCCCAATCCGATGAAGGATGTACAGATTTATAAAAAACTTATTCAATTCGCTTGAATAATAAATATTATTGATTGATACGGCAGTTATTTTATGATGCAGAATGATTATTTTAATTGATTTAATTTACATTCCACGACACATCTCCGATTCTAAATGTATTTCCCGTAATGATCAAAAAATTATCCCCACTACGTGACCCCCCCCCCCCTACTCGAATATGTAGACAAAAGTTTGTATTTAGGTAAGTGAATTAGTTACATCGGATATTTTATACGAATATTTTATATTTTATACGAATCGAGAGTATTAGAGAGTGTAGAGATTCGCTCTCGACGTTTCGTCGGAGTCTTGTCACAGCGTCTTCTGGAGAGTGTCCTCTCGCTACGGGAGTTGAGGACGTACTCATTATCTATTACGTTTTTCAATAAATAAAAAATAAATGTATAAACTTGCTTCATAGCTCCACTGCTGCCATTTATTATTCTTAGCATTAATCACCCTACTAGGTACAAAAAATAGAAGTGTAGGTACTCAGAAAACATGTATGTCACCACGCATTTTTGTATAATAAACTAGACAGATATGCATACAGAAGTTTGTTACTACGTAAGGAGATCTGAGACCACACAGGAATAATTCTTAAACTTCATCAAATAAAAGTAGGCAGGTGACAATACGAATACATAATACAGATTTCATTATTTGATAAATATGAATTTTTTCGGAATCTTGATAAATAATAACATAAAACATTATTTTGCCTCGTAATATGTCAAGACTTGTATAAAATCGTGATTGTATAATATTATACACGCCATTTAAGTAATTACGTAGCTTATAAGACCGTTTAAAATGAAAAATAATTACGTAGTACTTAATAGCGGACGCTGAGGTCTTTATTTGGAAAGTGAGAAATGTATCTCGCGCCGTGAGCTTCTCCTCTCCGATAGAAAAAGTTTTAATCTTCTGGAAACAAACTAATTATTCATTCATGTATCATTACCACCATCGCTTTCTTCGGGCACGCCAGCTGCTCTGACGTCACCCGCACACATAATATCAAACATGCGTTAGATGTACGTAACGCCGAGACATTTGTCTTGGAGTAAAATTCATTGATTAGTGGGTGCCACCAGAATCACGATCTCTTAGTAATAAGCCTAGTAACAATGCTTGTTAATGAAATAAGATTTCTTCTCTATTCTTTTACTTTGTTTTTCACTTAGAAATTGCAAATTGATCCTTACAATTATTTTCCTGCATAATAAGAGTATTTTTTTGGTTTATTCTTCAAAAAGAGCAAAAAAAATTTGTGGTGACATTATTAATAAACTTTGTTTTCACCACTTTTTGTATTGAAAAATATCAACACATTTCAGAGCCCATGGCCCCTTCGTCAGGATACAATTGTACACCTACTAACAAATTAAAATTCAAAAATCGAAGTGTAGACAATCAAAATACAACGATTATGTATGGGAAATTAATAATAATGAAGTACCTACTAACAAGAAAACACATTTTGACATAAAAAACTCATAAAATGTGCATTTTATTCATGTACGACAATTTTGCACGGCAGTCAACTGGGATTAAGAGGGGAGGGTTACCTAAAATCGTAACTCGCTAAGACTCTAGTAATAAAGTTTAAAGGTACAGATACACATGCTTATTACTGGCATGCTCATAAGCATGCTCAAAACTAGCATGCCCCAACAATTGTACACACTAGCTCATTATTAGCATGCTTATTTTAAGCAGGCTCTTATGAGCATGCTTAAAATATTATTTATATAAGCCTGCCCAAAGCTATCAATCAAACACACATGCTTATTAGTGGCATGCTCTTGTCATAGAATAGAGAGAAACTCTGGTTCAAAACTTTGCAAACTGAAATAGAAAATTCAAGTGAACCAATAAATCAAAACAGTTCCTGGGTTTAATCAAACACACATGCTTATTACTAGGATGCTCTTGTCATAGAATAGAGACGCTCTTGTTTAAAATGGAAACTGCAAACTGAAATAGAAAATTCAAGTGAACCAATAAATCAAAACAGTTCCTGGGTTTAATCAAACACACATGCTTATTACTGGCATGCTCTTGTCAGAGCCGATTTTGTTCAAAATGGAAACTGTAAACTGAAATAGAAAATTCAAGTGAACCAATAAATCATAATATTTTTGATTTTAGTTTTTATAATTTTTATCGTAAGATTTGAATCATTTATGTCTTTTTATAAAGTTTCATAAACATTATTTCTTGCTGTATTATTTTTACATAGCGGTGACCGAGTATTCCACAGACATTCGTGATTCCTATAGTAAGTCACGAAAAGTAATGTTTTATCATCTCCCCAACGCGCCATATTTGTTTCATCTGTCGCGGATTGAGAAGATCGCATTGACAATCTATACTAGCCGCGAATAACATAAGCATGCTCATAATAAGCAAGCCTGTTCACACATGTTCAAAAGATACCCCTTCTCATGGCAAATGACATTAGCATGCTCATAAATCAACCGGCGGTTGATTTTTGAGCATGCCACTAATGAGCATGCTTATTACTAGCAACGTGCATACACACATGCTACTAATAAGCAAGGGCTAAAGAAGATCAATACTGCGCATGCTCACGTGCCAATAATAAGCGTGTGTATCAGTACCTTTAATAAAGTATTTAGGTACTCGTACAAAATAAAAGTGACAGTAAAAAGTTCTAACGCAGTTGTCTTGACAAATTTTAATAGAGAAATCTCTGAATAAATATATTCTAAAATGTAGTTCAAAAATATATGTTAAACGATTTGACGTTCGGCATAACGCCCTCGTAGCCCAGTGGGTATGACACTGGCTTCTCACACCGAGGGTTCCGGGTTCGATTCCCGGTGAGGTCACAATAAATCTAAGTGATTTACTCAAGCCTGGGTGTCTTGTGATGTATTTCGCTTCTGTAATTGGGCCTCTTGGCCTGTTGAAGCGTAAAAAATAGATCCAAAAAAATAGATAGAACGATATCGTGCGAATAACACATTCACAGCACGTCACTGGCTTTTGTCCGCGACGCCAAAATAATTTTGGAAGCTTTCATATCGTGAGCCGCGTCACGTCGCGCCCGCCCGGCCTGCCCGCACGACCTGCGCACTTCCCGTGTTCCGGTGTCCGGCCTGGGTCGTCTCACTTCACGAAGGAATTCGATCTAGTACCAGATCCCGCCGTTACCACGATTTGCGTAACTCCACCACGCTCGTTGTATAACCGAAATTTTTATTCAGTTTGTTCGTACAACTGTTTTGGTCAATCGATAATTTGAAACGAATTGGAGAGAAGATAATTTTACGGAAATTAAATGTGACGAATAGTTTGTAAATAGTGTTACGTTAAATCTTCGTGGGATTTTTGGTAATTGAATGGTTTTTTTTTTTACTAAATGCAGCTGGATAATATACAGGGTGTAACAGAGCTAGTCCACAATACTTTACAGGTGGTTACCCGTCTTGATTATGAGTCGAAAATGTTCACCTAATAATGTCAATAGTTAATGGAGTTGTGCAATATCAAAGTTTGCATTTTTTTTCAATATTTTTTACAAAACATAGAAGTATCATTACAGTAACTTAAATCGATTACGAAAATTCATTCGTTTCAATAAAAGTTAAGTAACATAATAAAAACCATGTAAAATATCTATTGCAATTTATTCCAATTGGAATTGGAAGGTTTTTATCATTTTATTTGACTTGTACTAAAGGGAATGAATTTTTCATATTCGATAAAAGTAACTGTAATGATAGTCTAATGTTTTGCAAAAAATAAGTCAGAAATATTGAGAAAAAAAATGCAAACTTTGATGTTGTATGTCTCCTTAACTATTGACATTAGGCCATGGTTGCCTGAACATTTTCGACTAATAATCAAAGCAGGAATCCACCTGTAAAATATTGTGGAGTAGCTCTGCTACACCCTGTATATTTACAGTTGAATGCTCGAAGACTCCTGAACTTGTCGAGTGATTAAGTGATGATGAATTGCTAAGACGGAAATGAAATACCAAACAACAACTTACTTTATAAGAGAAAATGGATTTATCTAAATATAATAATTTCGTTGTCTGTCTGTCCCGTAAAACTAAATTCCACGGCTGGAGAGATTAGAACGTCGAACGCACGAATAGCGGCGTGGCGACTGGACGACATATCCACCATCGATTATCCGTGGCCCGTCAAAAATATTATATATACAGGCTTATTTGGGAAACATTAAAAACCTCCTGAGACTATATTCCTGCTTTGATTATGAGTCGAAAAAGTTCAAGCAACCATAACCTAATTAATATCAATAGTTATGGAGATATGCGACATCAAAATTTGCATTTTTTTAAAAATATTTCTAATATTTTTGTAAAACGTTAGACGATCATTACAGTGACTTATATTAAATATGAAAATTTCATTCCCTTTAATACAAGTGAAATAAAATAATAAAAACCTTCGAATTCCAATTAGAATGTTTACCATTTCATATTCCGTGATTTTTCACGTGTGTACGGTTAGTATGATATTAATATTATTGTTGTATATTTTTGGTTATAGAGTTTTTAATTCTTCTAATTAAATTTAATTCTACCAATTCGCAATTTTTTCTGAAAACCCATTCAGTATTTTTTTATAGAATGTTACTTTCGAATCTATAATTAGGTACATTTAGGTATTTTATACGTTTTGTAATATCTCATTTTCAAGTGTGAATTTATACCTGATTGTTCTTTTTCGATTTCCAATTATCATAAATTTAGATACTCAAATATTTAATTTATGTTTAGTAAATTTAAACCATTTTAATGTTTCTTCCAATTCTTTATTTATGTTGCAAATTGCTGTTTCCAGGTCACTTTCCTCTATGCGTCTGGCGTATTTCTGTGCCACCATTAAGAAGAACAGCCTTGACTGGCGATTATTAGGTTTTGATATTGCAATTACGGCAGACCGATAATGATTGGGTGCCTTGACCTCACGCAGCCTCTAAAGTATGCACCCAGAATGTACCACTAATTATTGCAGATCATTGTTATGCGCGTGATTTGCCCAGTCCAAACAATTAGGCAAGCCATCGGTGATGTCATTTATTATAACCTAATTCGTAAGACGATTAGTGTAATTACTGCAGTAATTAATAGATATTTAATTACTATACGGCAAAACACTATTTGAGGCGTGATGAAACGATGACGTAATAATAAATATTAATTAATAATTATCTGCACGTAATAATCCTGGCGTACGAGTATGCGGGAAGGCAAGCACGCCCTATTCCCATGAAGTCTTAAAAATGACTATTTTTTTTGAACAAACCGCATAATATTAGGTCCTTACATATGAAATTGACGTTTAGTATGGGAGGAACATAAAGACGATTTTTTTTTATTATAATATATTTATTTAATCAAAGTATGTACCATTGCTATCTATGCACTTTTGCCATCTCATAGGTAGTTCATCGATCCCTTTACTAAAAAAACCATTCGGACGGGAATCAATAAAATCTTTGAAGGCGGGTTGGACTGCCCCATCGGATTTGAATTTTTTCCTTTGCAAGAAGTTATCCAAATTTCGAAAAAAATGGTAATCTGTTGGGGCAAGGTCCGGAGAGTACGGTGGATGTCTTAGACATTCCAATTGAAGCTCCTCTAATTTGGTAGCCGTCTGTTGTGCAGTGTGTGGTCTAGCGTTATCATGAAGCAGCAGTGGCCTAGAGCGATTAACCAGCCTCGGTTGTTTAGCAGCTAGCTTTTCCATCATGGTTTGCAGTTGCTGACAATAGACATCTGCCGTAATCGTCTGGCCAGATTTAAGATTTAAAATCCCTTCATTATTCGTGCCGTTGAGTAAAGGTAACGCGCAGTCAACGCGCATGCCCTCGTTATTGTTTGATATTGCTTCACTCAATTCGTGAGGTACCCACCTTTCAAGCTTTTTCACCTTACCAATTTGCTTCAAGTGGATTAAAACAGTTTTATCACTAACACCGCAGCCTGCAGCTAACTCGGATGTGGTTTGCGATGGATCCGCTTCCACAATAGCCTTCAATTCTTCATTATCAACTTTGGTCTCCGGCCGTCCACGGGCTTGTTCTGCAGGTCGAAATTTCCAGAACGAAAACGTTAGAACCAAAAACGCACTGTGTTTTCTTTTGCGGCACCGTCGCCATACACATCATTAATCCTTCGAGCCGTTTCTGCAGCACTGGTGCCACGGTGGAACTCGTACTCGTAAATAACGCGATATTTCAAGTTTTTTATTTTGTAAACTGAGTGACGCAAAGAAAAAAACAATTGAGGAAAAAACAAATGAATTATAATTTTCAAAACACAAATATATGAGTAAATAGCTGTATAAATTTGGATTTGGAATTCCTAACCAAAGAGAAGATATTTGAGATCAAATTTGCCAGTACGGCAAAACGTCAATTTCATATGTAAGGACCTAATATAATTAATATTTCGATATTTTCGTGATTAACTTTGTGGAAGTTGATTGTAGTTCATTTAACTATGAATAAAGCACAATGTTATATTCAAGAACACATTCTTATTGTTAAGTCGCATTTTTTTCAGAACAAAGTTCTGTGAAATTTAAAACCAAATTAATTAATTAATCAATTAGAAAGACATACAGAAAAATCAAATCCACCAAAAAATATTTGGCTGCTACCGGGATGAATCTCCTCCTATCCGGCGTAGACGCGTTATTCAATTACGCTACAGCGGCCTTTTAATTTTCCGTGAATACATCGACCTTATCTGTAAGTTTGTAAGTCTCATTTAGTAATTGGATAACGCGCCTGCCCCGGATAGGAGGAGATCCGTGGTTCGAATCCCGGGAGCAGCCAAATATTTTTTCGTGGATTTGATTTTTCTGTATGTGTTTCTAATTGATTTAATTAATTTGGTTTTAAAACACAACGTTGTTTACTTCACACAATGATACTTTAATTAAAAAATTATAATCTAATACTAATTATAATCTAATACTAATCCCCAGATAGGAAGAATTCTTTCTGTATTTTCTCTTTGCCAAATATTGATTCTATAACATGTATTTTGAAAAAAACGAAACAATCGAAAATATATCTCGCTCTGTGTCACTAATGTATTCATATTACTTAGATTTTAATATATCATAATATTTTATGACATAGATTTTCATTTCGTTTCTTTTTCCAAAATATATGTTTTCGTAAAAGTCATGCTTCTATATACAGGAATTCACAAATTGTTTTTGAGGTGATATATTTGATGCGCTTCGCCTGGCATTCCTACGCTCACGTTACTGAAGACTGCCACTTGCATTCACACAGGAATAGTACTTTTTTTCATAAAAATATGAATACAATTTCATTAAAAAAGTAGGTAGGTATAGTGAAAACGACAAAATTTTCGGTAAAAAGTTTGACATATACGGCGCATGCGCGCGTGCACGGCAGGCCGCGACCAGTATCCAAAAATAGCGCAGACTATTTTTAAATACACATACAGATTATTTAACATGCACAAATATTGCATACATTATTTTTAAGTGACTAGAATAATAAATAATATTTCTACACATTAAATATTATCCATATGTATTTTAAAACAAACTGTAAATCTCGCTGCTTCGTACGATTTCGTTTCTTTGTTGTGTTTTTTGATAATGGTAAGGTACTCACCACATGTAACCATTGACGTATTATAATAGAGACACGTTATTCCCATACTAGCCGGCTTTCATATGTAGCAAATATTGCATTGAAAGAGACAACAAATCACGGCACACTTATTTCACAAACGCTCTGGTGCAGACTGAAAAATCAGGTAAATTGAAGTCACGGTGACGAAAATAACATACTCATTCTTACACTAGTGTACGATACTCTGTTCCTTTTTCCCCGGGACTTTTTTTTCGGCGTAGCGTCGCGCCCGATCACAAAGAAGGTCCGTTCGGTAACGAATGCAAGGCAATTATATTACTTTTGAGTTGCCAAAATTTCACGCCTGTACCGTATCTGCAGTTTATTAAATCATTGCATGTAACATCGTTTTTGAATCAATTATAATTATAATAACGATACTTTGAGTGATATATTTATTGATTCGGGCCCTTAGTTTGGCCTCGCGGACTATTTTGGAGAACTATTTAAACCTTACAGTCTCTCGTACATTTTTCGATATGTCTCTTACTTAGAATTTTACCGTATCGAATTTAATGTGTCGCACGTATGTTTTTTTCCGACTTGCGCGGTATATTTCTTCATTGTTTAGCCTCCTTATGTTGTATTGTAGTGAAGTTAGTTTAAAAACTTCCCAGAGAAAAATTAGGCGGTGAAGAAATCCGAATTGAAATCTGTTTAACCGTTTCCAAATTTAAGTTTTAAAATAAAATAATTGTCGCGTATTCTGAACTAGTCTAGACCTGTCAGTATAATATTTTGAGGTGTTGCCCTTTATTTTGCTCAAATTAACAAGCACGATTACAAAGTTATTAAACTTGATATCTTTTAAATGGGATTGCATAACAATGTCTGTCCCAATCAGTCGTCTGATAATCTTACAGAACAAATAAATGCTTTCGATATTGATAAAATAAATATTGATATTTGAAATAAAATAATAGTTCTATTCAACTGCCATTCTTATTTAGTCATCATCATTCAAATTCATCAGCAAAGTCAACACCTTGAAAAAAATAGTATAAATTATTAGCATGGTTTTAGATATGATTGACATATGAATACCGCATTGCAAAATAATAAAATAATATCGTAGGTGGACTAAGTAATTGATAATAATGCAATTAAAAAAGTTTACACATCCATTCAATACAAACAAATTAACTAACTAACCATCACGCCGTTTCCCCAGGAGTAGGCAGAGAGGATTGAACGCCACACTCTTCTATCCTGGCACACCACTTTTGCTTCGGCCACATTCGTACATCTTCTCACATGGTTGTTGCGGCTTTTAACAGGGCCATCCTCAAATACTTGTAGTGCCTGATCGTGCCAGGTCTTTCGCGGACGCCCTCTATTCCTGTTGCCTTCAACAATCGCCTCATATATTTTCTTAACCATCCTTTAATCGTTCATACGTTCCACATGACCAAACCATCCTTTCTTTATTCTATCTACCACACTACAGCCAGCAATGCATTCAATTCTAATTTGTTCATTCCTCACTCTATCGTCCAAAGATTTTCCACACAAGTGACCGCATTTCCATCGCATTCAGTCTACTTCCAGGCTTCACTTCCATACATCAGGGTTGGTACTAGAACTCCATTATTAACCGCTAGTCTTGCTTCCTTTATCATTTAATAAAAAGATTGCAAACAAAACCAGAAAATTAAA
Source organism: Agrypnia vestita (assembly GCA_016648135.1). Lineage (NCBI taxonomy): Eukaryota > Metazoa > Arthropoda > Insecta > Trichoptera > Phryganeidae > Agrypnia > Agrypnia vestita. The sequence continues at coordinate 46,449 of JADDOH010007687.1, forward strand.
AAAAAAATAAAGTGTTATTGTTGCGTATGGATGGTCTTTAATTTTAACTAAAGCCAGATTTACAAACACCAGCCTTGCGTAAATGAATGGTAAGTAATGATTTTTCGATAATATCATAAAAATTACATTTCTAAGCCTGCGTTCTTGCATCATTGGCGCTGGTCCAGCGAGCATTGATTCGATTGCGCGGCTTTAAAAAGAGCAACTTCAGGTGACCATCAGATCAGACAATGAAGAAACTTTCCCTTTCTCGGGTCAGGCTTCGTCTGTTGCGCCACGGCCCCAAATGACCAAGTCCGAAGAGTTACAAGTCATCGAATGATCTTCGAACATGAACATGACCGGCACCGTCGTGAGGGATCTTGCTGCGTGACATCTCGCCGCGTGCTTGAATAGCTTCGAGTCAAAAGATGCGAGCTCATCCCAGCATCCCTATATAGAGATGTGACGTCCTATTACACGTCTTCACTATAAATACAATTTTAGAGTAGGTATGGGAACATTGCTACATCGTTGACTGACAACTCTGTAGCATTTGATTGTGTACCCTTTTAAAATCAAACATCGAAACATGCTATTCGTTCGTGACAGCCATCTATTTGCCTTTGACTCTTTTGAACAAAAATCTATCACTAGTCCCACGTGACAATATTTTTGAGTGTAAAATAAAAACTGTGAAATAAAATTTTAATAATTTTGTTGACGATATTAGTAACTTAATTCTTGGATGCAATAGGAATAGAATAAGATTACCATATAAGAAAAAGTGTATACACAGAATTTTCTAATGTACAGAGGTGTAAAAATATATGGTAAGATGCCAGAAAACATGAAGAATATAAATAAGATGAAAGAATTTAAAAACAATTGCTATAATTATTGTAAAAATAGTATAGAATTGTTGAGCATAAGATATATTATTTATTAAAGATTGTACCATAGATTAAATTAGATGTAAATGTAAAGTGTTAAATACTAGTTAACATACAATTTGTAATATTAACTAACTTAAGAAATAAATAAAAATAAATTGAAAAATAAAGTCGTTTTTGTGGAGCAAAGAAGCGTATGTAAGTCATGTAAGGAGTATGTAAGGAACTGACGCCCTGAAACAATAGAACACGCCGTAGATACCTCCTGAATATAAAGATTCATCGGGAAAAGCATTGAAGAAGCTAACTAACAAGGCGACCTCAAAGGCATTAAGCTCGACACGACCATGTCGCTTCATCGGTTTTACCACCATACGAATCGGAAAAAGACTAATACAGTGTTTATTTTATTTGCATAATCTAAAATAATAATTAATATAAAAATACACATTACATCCATTATAACCTCAAAGAATACATCTGCTGATTATTTCGATTATCAAATGCCGCGAGCCTTTCTAATTTGTATTCAAATTCTTTGTATTACCTACTTTCAAATAATAGTTTCTCATTAATTAATGTTTGTCTAACCTTCAAGGAAATATTTGGGATGGCACTTGGATATAACACGGATCTCTACGCGTGAGAAAACCTTGAGGAAGAAGAGCAATGGAGTCTGCACTGTAAATAGTCTGATAAATGGTGTAGACTCAGTAGACTGCCTCTCACCATCAAGTACACACGACATAACTGAGATCAGACAACGAAAACAGTTTTAATTGAGTGATCTTGTAATGTCTAAAATGATTGTTACTGACCTTTATTAATAATTATAATAAGAGTGTTGTAGTGTATTCCCGCCTGGGAGTACAGTGATGGGGTTTTAGGTGGAGTAATACGCGATCTAGTCATTACTCCAGTTTATTTTAACGATATGTTTTGACTATGATATGTACTAGAGCCCTGTCTATCTAAGAAGGAACCGGAAATTCAAAGAGAGCGGTGCGCCCGAGTGTCCCTATTTTTGTGCGCTCGCCTCCCCCACCATTTCCGCGCCTCGGGCCGCGGGTGGCGAGCACACAAAAACACCACAAGTGTCAATATATATGTACGAATATTTAATGGTAGTATTTTCTTGATAAAATGTTATCATACGAAATGGTTGCCTTATTAAAAGCACCATGAGCCCCCACATATTTTTCATATAATAAATCTGAGCTCCTTTTAGTATTATAATTATTTTTTAATTGCTTTGTATAATGTTATGTTTTAAAAAACGGTATTAAACAAAACAATTTTTTTATATTTAATATTAAAAATATTAAATATAAAAAAAAAACAAAAAAAACTTTTACTTAACCTAATCTCTGTAATACATGGATTCTATTTTTATTGTATAAATAACACGTAGGTACCTTTGAGGGCATTAAATTTTTTTTCTATAAAATTTATTTCTACATTTCAAATATATGAATATATGAAAGGACCTAACACTGGTGACCTTTAACGTGTTCAAAACCTCGACATTAGAACATTTTTTCAACCATTCAATCACACATGTTGAACACACCTTACCTCAGTAAGGTTTTAGTAGGTATTTATTTTAAAATGAAAATAAAATGATTTTAAATTTATATAACATGACGTGATCAGCGCATCCATGAGGCCACCTCCTGGTATTTATATTTAGCCACTTTAATAACTTTATCATTAAATATGTGCACAATCATAATTAATTATCGTGCCAGATATACTCTTAAATAAATAACTATTAACAATTTTAAATAAGATTTATATCTAATCGCGCTACAGCAAAGTAAATAACAGATGCTTACATATTTATATAAACAACGCAGTCAGTGTATAAGATAGGGTTACTAACCGTACTCTAAAATAGAGTATTGTACTCTATATCATGTAGGCGTATTCTATAATCTATAACACTAATAGAGGACGCTAAAATACTATTTTTTACACAACGTTTACTATACTAGTACCAGTCACGCAGGTATGATGCTTACCTATTATCGTAACCAAAAAAGTCGACTATTTACTTTTAATATGCTGATATTTCCATGTTGGGAATCCCTACTCCCCACTACTAATGTCAATCTGTGATTTCAATGTCACAAGTTGTTTTGAGGTTACTTTTATTTTGTCGCAAGAAAAAGTGAACTTAGAGTTCGAATGTTTGGAGTCGTAGGTACAATTCTTTTAGAAAAATTGTTATGTGCTGCAAAAAGTAGCAAAAAATACCTTTTCAAAAATTTTAAATAAATGATACTCTTTTTTGTAAGTCCGTACTCTTTCAGAGTATTTCTTCTAATAAAAGTTGACAACCCTAGTATATGATCAAATATAAAAACATTAAACTTTGGTCAACGTTTCTTGCAGTGAGTCACATTAAAATACCCCTTGGGGTCCATGGACCGACGTATCAGATTTCAATGGCCCGAGACCACAGGTGTGTCGAGGTATTGTGCAGTCTAGACCTCTATGCTAATTCAATACTACCTACATAATGGCGACAGGTTCCAGCGTAGAAAAGATGTCCCAATTTCTGTCACGAAAGTGTTCCAAACCTCCGAAATGGTGAGCGTTGTGACGAGAATTCGCCGTGGGAAAGAGCGAAGTGGCGCGTTCCAGTTCATTTTATGTAATAGCGTAGTTCAGTTTCGTAACTCCCGCTCTAATGTAATTCAGTATAATACCAGTACACGTGATTGCAAAAATTTTTCGAATAGAAATGAAATAAACGAGAGTGGTATACCTACTGCTTATCATCTGGTACTGTCCTTTTGCGGCCACCGCGCTCTACTTAAGTGGTCACTTTATCCCCGCTGTGGTGTTTCTCCGAGTTTAGGTTTTTCTGCCATATTTCTTGTTAGTTTCTTTCTCGTTTCATTGGTTTCTTTCCCGTAATTAAACAAAATAATTAAGTCCCATAAAAAGCAACTCATTAAAGTGGTTTCTTGCTATTTATACTAGAATTGAGTAAAAAGGTTCAAATCACTCGAAGTCTTGTGGAAATATTAATTATCTACAAATTTTTTTTGAGAATATTAAAATTTTTAAGAACACAATTACTGGATTTTTCCCCAAAGGGATCATTATTAATTAAGATTAATTATAGATGTCTCACAGAGACGAAGCTGGGAAAGTATGTGGATATTGGTTAAGTGATCACTTTACACAATGCAAAGTGATTGTTATTGGCTGTTATATTTATGTACCAAGCTTAATTTATCCTATATAACTGCGAAATATTTTTGTACGTAGTAATGTGTAAAGCGATTACTTAAGCCGGCCATTTACAAGTCGTAAGCCTTTTAAACGCCCAAAAAAGACTTCCATACATACTTTCCCATAAAAATAACTTCGTCTCATTGAGATTTCTATAATTTATATTAATTGAAAATTATTCTTTTATGATTTCTAAATCATTCAGGTTTCTGATTTCTGACAGTCAAAACATTTAAAGTTATATTTTTCTAAAGTATACAAGATTTGAATGTTTACCTCGATAGATTGTTTGGAATAATAAGGATATTGTTTTAATTATTGGTTTTGTATCGGCGGCTCTGCTGCCATGCTCGGTTGTGTGAGCCGAGACCCGCGCTCGTTCAATGAGTCAGAGGTCAAACCGAAGATTGCCTACATTTGTGAGTATGTACCTAACAGGTTTTCTGAATTTTTAAATGTACCACATTACGGCACAATTCAAATCCAAGGTCACCGGTACAATATGGGACTTTAAATTTATATTTCGTAATCGATAATTGAATGATGTTTTAATGATGTTATTGGAACATGTCTGTTAGAGACGTTTACAGAAAAGATTTCCTCTCAATCTTGGTAACTGTCTAACTTGGCTAATGCTTTCGTAATATTTGTGATGGGTGTCAGTTATTTAATAAAATAACACTAATGTATCAATTAAGAAATATATATTTCTTATCAAAATAAGAAACCTTTTTTGAAACAAAAAAGAATTATAATTTATGATTACAACGGGCTTTGTACAGGGTGTACGTAATAAAGCTAGTTCCACAATTATACTTTACGGGTGGATTCCTGCCTTGATAATGAGTCGAAAATATTCAAGCGACCGTAACCCAATAATATCAATAGCAATGAAGTTATGCAATATCAAAGTTTGCATTTTACTTATTTTTTTACAAAACATTGAAATATCGTTACAACAACTTATATCGATTACCTAAAATTCATTCGTTTCTATAAAGTTAAATAAAATAATAAAAACCCTGAAAAAATTCCAATTGTAATTGGAAAGTTTTTATAATTTTATTTGATTTGTATTAAAGAGAATAAATTTTTCATATTAAATTTAAGTTACTGTAATGATTTTCCAACGTTTTGCAAAAAAAAGTCAGAAATATTGGGGAAAAATGCAAACTTGGATGTCGCATATCTCCTTAACTATTGATATTAGGGCATGGTTGCTTGGACAGTTTCGACTCGTAATCAAGGCAGGAATCCACCTGCAAAGTATTGTGGACCAGCTCTACATATTTACACCCTAATATTTTTATTATTACTATTTTGGCATGATTTTAAGATACTGTATAGAAGATAAGGATTCCGACGGCTATAGAAATATAGAAAATGTCTACAACTTGGCTATCTAATCCTATCACTAAACAAATGTGTACAAAAGCCTTTATAAATCAAGATTTTAATATTAAATTACTATCTTGCACTAGGGCCCTACAGAATACCTTTCACTTAACAATAATCGTATACGTATACTTCGTATGACGTGTCGTACGGTAACACTAATGTATCGTATGTATGATCATCGAGTAGGTATAAGTATACTCTATGATCATACAACCAAACTCAACCCAATGTTGTTTAATTTGGAATATACCAGGCGCGTGCAGCGAGAACATTGAAGCATAACTTTTACCTAAATATATATTGGAGAAAAAATATCGAAATTACATATTTATCTGAGTATTATGAAATACATTAGAGACTCGATTAACCGGAATAATTGTTGTCGTAAGGCATTCGGATAACCGAAAATCCCGATAGCTGAATGTATGAAGAAAGGCAATTTTCGTACATACATATGTACCTACATAATATTATTAATTCTAGAAAGATAACTTACCTCGCCCGCGTGCACATAATTCTAGGTTTTTATTAAAAACAACAAAAAAGTCAACCAAAATCAATGTTTATTAAGTGATTAGTCATAATTTTATTTTATCTTTAAACGATACTTACGCACTCTCTTACGCTTTGGCATTTAAAGAACAGACGTGAATTTAAAGAACACTCAGTGATGTACAAGATACCCTATACAAAGTATCTGGAATACAAAATGCGAGATATTTTAAAATCAAGTATTTCAGATACCAGATACAAATAACTTTCTGGAATGGTATCTGAAATACTAGATACAAAATACGTATCTTCCAAACACTTTTTAAAGATAAAATTTTTTTGTAAGAAAACGCATTTCATTGAATGTAAGTTAATTTTTTTACGTGAATTATTTACGAATAAATCGCGCAAGTGTGACAAAATAAAATATTATATTTTTAAGGTTTTAATTGAGACTTCAGTAAAACCAGTTCTTCAAATATATTGTCGCTCATTTTACTTCGATGAAGTTTCATTGTAGGTACATCGTTGGAAAAAAGTATTTTAGCAATCTTAGTATTTACAAAATACTAAGATTCCAAAAGAATGTATCTAAATACAAGATACAAGATGAATATTCAAAAAAGTACAAGATTTACAAAATACTAAGATACCGAAAGAATGTATCTAAATACAAGATACGTGATGAATATTCAAAAAAGTATTTCAGATACAAGATGAAAATACGTATTTTGCATCTTGTATCTGTACCTATTTCAAATACTTGTATCTTAGATAAGTCACATCTCTGGTGACACGATACAACGCAGCAGAGTAATGATTGTACATAACTGTCAAAAACAATAACGAAACGCGGGGCGTCAACACAGTTGCGACATGTCGGTGCACGCACGGATTAAACTACCCACAAAGTTATTTAATCGCGGTCCGGATAATCGAGTCCTACTGTATTATAATACAGACCTAAAGAGAAAAATATACCAACATACATATTTGCATGTCTTATCACAATAAACCGGGCGAAGTTACGTAAAATACTTTTCCCGTATTGTAAGTCAATTCGGAAGTGAACGTAATCCAATTATTTTGAACGCAACCTTCCCATCGGAATAAAAAACCGACTAACTGTTGGATAACAGGCCTGATCGCTGACCAGCTCACGCAGGACGATGCTGGCGGGTAGCGAAGGGAAAAACTACATTTCAAAGTGAAGACTACAACGCACACACGTTCACCAGTTTGAAGACTACAAAGTGTACACTACATTTGTAGTAAAAAAATCTACATGAAGTGAACTAATTGTAGTACTACGAAATTGTAATACTAATGAAGTGAAGTAATGAAGTAATTATAGTATTAATGAAGTGAAGTCTGTAATGAAGTGAAAGTGAAAAAAGTCGGAAAAATATATGAATATATTAACATTTGACGGTAAAATAACATTTGACGACATAAGAAAAAAAACAAAGGTCGCCAGCCACATTTCTTCATTCAATCCCAAAATTTTTCAAACCATGGGGGAGGGGGGGTTTCAGTTTCCAAAAATTTCTTCATTTATCTACATCGACTTCCCAAAAATATGAGGCGAGCGTTGAAGGCAACTGGAATAGAGAGCGTCCGCGAAAGGCCCGGCACGATCAGATACAACAAGTGTTCGAGGATGGCCCCGTTAAAAGCCGCAACAATCGTAGAACTTGTATGAGCAGATGTTCGAATGTGGCCGAAGCAAAAGTGGTGTGCCAGGATAGGAGAGTGCGGCGTTCAACCCTCTCTGCCTACCCCTACGGGGAAACCGCGTGATGGTTAGTTAGTTAGTTGGACTTCCCAAAAATTTCACATTTAAATGTACTGTTTGAAGTATGTGCTCGTACTCTCGATAACTTTGAAGTGTGCGTACCTTGTAGTGTTCGCTTTGCAATGAAGTGTGCTATTTGAAGTATGCTTATTGAAGTGTAGTGTGCACTACACTTCAAAAAGTGTGAAGTGTACACTTGAATGTAATGTAGTACTACATTATGTAGCGAGTACGGAGCAGACCCATCGCTGCTGGCGGGCAGGTCGCGGTGCTTCCTCGGGTATTTGAGCAGAAGACGAGCGTCGGAAGGAAGGCGAGGAAAGTGACCGCTCCGTATTCCGGAGGCGTCGTGCGCCGCGGAGAAAGCGGACGGCGGCGCTGGGACATGGCACGCGCGGTTACCAGCTCGGCTGCTCACCGCCGGGCGGCTATTTGCATAACGGAGCGTGCTCTGTATTATAGCGCCCCGATACAGTTTAAAGCCATGTATTCACTAGGGGACAAATTGTCCCTCAACAGCACGCGCGGCATAGAGTCTACGTGACGTTGCAACGTCGTGCACTGTTCCGCGACCTCGCGCACAACATAGCGCGGCATTTCTACCTGCCGTGGCAACGTTGCCATGCGCATGGTACCCGAGCGTACTCACTGCAACATTCCGCGAAGCGTCAGTACCACGTGGTATATTTACAAGTGAATACGCATGCGCTGTATCTGTCAAGATGACAATGCGGGGAAACGAAATCGTTCTCGAACTCATCGAGCTATATCGATCGAAGATCGCATAGGATGTCCGTCCTTCTTTCTCTTTGCAGTAAATAATATCGCATTCTCCTCTTTTTTCTCCTCTTACTTTTCGATAAACTCATTAACATAAACAGATACGCGGCTATCATCATAACCTCATAAGGCGATATATTTCCGCGACGTCTGGAAAACAATAATTATTTGCAAAAAGGACCTTGTTTTTAAATTTGAAATTGCGACCCAAAAAAACATTTCGAATTGCGCGGAACCCCGTTTTCGCCAAACGAGATACCGCAGCTGTCAACATAAGCTCATCGGGTGACATTTCCGCGACAAGATATGCGAGTCCCGGTGTGTACACGTCAAATGGCCGCGTCATTGTCCCCGAAATATGAGCGTAGATGTTGATGCGACATGCCGAGCGGAATGTTTCGCGATTTGTCCCCTAGTGAATACATGGCTTAAGTTGTGCGATTACGTCTGCAGCATTGGAGCGCTACCGCGGATCGGGTGTCGCGTATTGCGCAATGCTGACCGCGGCCCGAGAACATTTTAGGCGCTCTTAACACCAAAATTTCTTTTTTCTCTTTTCCATGACGAATTACTGTTTTTTATTAAGTTCCCACTTTTGTTATCCAAATAACAATCCCCTTGACTTCTGCGTAATGATTTTGTTTGACAGCTGAATGCCCTCTATATTTTTCATAGTTTAAATTAAAGTAGAAAAAACTAAAAGTTTCACAAATTAATCGGGACTGATTTCTATCTACCCAATGGATAAAATTAATATTGCATTTCACAATCGTCGTTTAACGCTAACCCGTGCATTAAATTGAAACACAACAATTGATACACAGTTACAATTTTATCAAAAAGTGAATAATTTAATTAATCAGCTATCCTAATTTCGAATGTCTGTCTACCCGTAACTCGCTGGAGTCAGGCTTACATTACAACAACAACATTGATGATGGCTAGCCGCTAATGAGGCCCGGGCGCACGAGTGTGACACGTCAATCAGCGCGCGCTTCAGGTTACACGCAAGGGTCGTTATTCATTATTATTATGTCCCGTGATTTTTCACGGGTTTACAGCTAATAAGAGTAATAAAAATATTTGTTAATTTTTTCCAAGGCACCCTGCGGTATACACACAGCATACTGCGATAGAAAACTGACGCGAGAGACATTACGTTCTGTAAAGTTAATAAATAATAAAATAAAAATGAAATCCACATCCACAATAACTGTTTACAAGAAATTTTGTAGTTTATTGACGTATAGGTTTTTGTTTGCATATAATAAAAATTTATATAAATAAATATGTTTAAAAATGTAAATAATTATGGCTGTTCAAAACACCCGGTAGCATCAACCTGCATTGCCATTTTATAAATGACCTCACGAAAGGTCGGATGCGCAAGAGCTCATGTTGTATACGGACCCATTTGGCGCGAAAATACGTGTAACTTATCCGTTTAGTTTCACAGCTAACCTTTTTCGCTAGAATTAACTTAATTTCTGTAAACTTATTCCCAGTTAAACATTATCATTGGTAACCTGAACTCGTATTTAAACTGTTTGTTTCAAAATGATTGTTTCAAAATTCTAGACAATTTTGTAGGCTTCTTTTAAAATACAATGTATGTATGTACCATATATATGTACACTTCATTGTATTCTAAATGGAGTAATTGCATTGTGCTTGCTGTACTAGTAACTACTACAAAGGTTAGAACAATACTAGAACTAACAACATCTTATACGTTTATTTTGTTATTCTTTTTTCCCCCTTCGAGTCAGCATTGTGGTTGATTCGTTGCAGGATTAACGCGTCGTGGTGCGTAAAATTATTTTTAAGCGGAATTTTTCCATAGAATGGTACCTATCTATTAGAGATGAGAATTTTAGTTCAGTAAACTGAACTGTCATTGTTAATTGAGTCAGTCAGTTAACTGTTCACTTTGAATCGTTCATTCAAATCATTGATTTACAATAGTGTCCGGCGTTTTATCTACAACCATCAAATCCGTGAAAAAATAATTGCTGTCGGGGGGGGGGGGATTTGAAAAGATCGTTTTAGCGCTTGTTCAGACACAGCGGGAACCGTGCCGTTTCAGAATCGGATGAGATCCGTGCGGGTCTCATTTACCTAGGCTTGTATGTGATCGTTCCGCTAGAAAATAGACCCGCACAGCGCCCGCACGATCCTATTACTATGGGGCCTTACGAGAGCGTTCAGTCGCGTTGCGGGCACCGCACGGTTCCATGTCATAACAGGAGTACGCGTGGATTATATTCTCTTTTCTATGGTTATGGATCGCTTTGAATTTTTTATTGATGAAGTGGAGAAAAGACCTGTAATATGGGAGAAAAGACCTGTAATAGTGTGAGGATTACTCAAATATGCCAAGAACCAAGCTTGGCAGGAGTTGGTGGAGATATTTGGAAATGGTGGAAAAAAAGAGTATTTTAGAGAAGTAGGTATTTATTCACCAAAAATGAACTGACAGAATGATATTTATGTGTCTTGCCATGGAACACGGCCGTCGTTAACAAAGTAATGAGCGAATACATCTCTGATATTCAAAGATGGAGAACGGCACCAGAACTGTCAAACTGACGTTTATTTTCGCGCGCGCAAATCGCTTATTAACCGCGGCTGTGAGAACGGATGACACAAATCGCGTGTTTTGAAACGCGATTCTGAAACTAAACGGTTCCCGCTGTGTCTGAACAAGCGCTTATATACATCAAGTCCGCCCAAAAATAATTTTAGACGGAGGAGTGGAATTTCGAAAGGTATTATCTACATCAACATCCAACAACAAAGTTTTATCTACATTAACTTCAACAAAAGTAAATTTGTTTTATCCGCATCAACACTTCTGTAAGTGAACTCTTCATTTGCCCACCACAAAATGTTCGATACCCAAAGAGATGAAGTAGAGTTAGCTGCCAAATATTTTATCGATTTGGAATTTAGGATTTGATGAACGATTTGAATTCCGACTACTGAACTAATGACTAGTAGTTCACTAATGTGAACTATAGCATTCGTTCGTTTAGTAAAGTGAACTGTTCTAAAAGAAAATTTTCGTAAATTGGTCCATTTCATTGGCAGCCAGCAGAAAGTGAGCATGAGATTATGCAGCATGAGAAGCAGAGGCATTATATAACTGAATGAAACATTAGCTAGTAGAATACACCTTCGAATTTCTCACTCCCTATCGTCACTAGTGTTTGTTTATTTAATTGTTAATTTGTATCCATTAGTGATGCAACGAATACGAATATTCGTATTCGCCGAATATCATTACGAATATTAAAAACAAACTATTTATAACTCATCGCAACGCAAATTACGGTTTGGCTGTGCACCGTGTACCTATCCGAACTCACACCTTCGCACTACGCACTCTATTATCGGGGATTCCCCTAACATTGAATGAATGGATTTGTTGAGTTCTCAAGTTGTCAATTGTTACCTACTTGTTTCACAACATAACACGAGTTCTTTCATCTAGTTTTGTTGGATTATTAATAAGGTTGGGTGCTCATTTTATCTAGTTTTTGTTTTTAATACGTATTTTTCGTTCCATTTTATTTCCGTTGTGTGTAAAAGTGTTATATCTTATAAAATAATTTCAAATTAAATCTAATAACATGAGCGTGAAAAAAGTGATATTTATTTTCGACTGCTGGGAATGTACAAACAAACGGATAATAGAAATCGTCTAACGTCGTGCTTTTTGCACAAAAATTTGCCGGTGGTAAAAATAATTATTGAATCTCTTAGAATCTCTAAAAAGAACAGTGGTGTATTATTTATTACCTTATTGAATTATTCGTATTCGTATTCGCCGAATAATTGGTTTGATATTCGTATTCGTATTTGTATTCGTAAAAGTGGTATTCGTTGCATCACTAGTATTCATATATGAATATCATTTAGGTACTGACATGTTTTTGCAGCCTTTTTGTAGGTTTCGTGAATCTGCGAATCACTGTTGCTCGTACCTTTATATTAATAGAGATTATTAATAGAGATTATCTCAACCGCGTCCTTACTAGAAGTATACGTTGGAGCGCTGATTAACCTTTTGCTAGCTGCGGCCGCGCTAGCCACCGCTGCCGTGGACAAACCCCATTCCACTCACGCGCGGCGGTACCGCGTAATGCACCACGTAGTAAAACAATTATCTATTTACGAGGAGAAATTTATTTTTATTTGTTTCGTACTCGGTAGTCCTTAGTACCTTACCCTTTACTGCCACGTGATAGAAAGTGCCCGACGCGTCATACCCTTTATTATAATTTGGTAAAATGTGCGTAAAGTTATCTTTTACGATTATGTTTATAGATTTTTTCATATAATTTTTGTGTCGTGTTTATTGGAAAATATCAAATTTCTAATATAAGGTATGTAAATTTTATTTTTATTCATTGTAATATATTGCCTATTGTATCGCCTATTATATGTATACAAGTACTATTTTTAAATTTAATTTCATTCTAATTTTATCGAATTACTGTTATTGTTTTATTATTTCCTTTAATTCTACATTTATATTGTTCTTGATTATGTTTCTAAATAATTTATGTTCATATTTTTGATATTTTAAAAAATGAGGGTAAACACAACACTGTTTTATTCCACTATATTTATTTTGAATTGTTAGAACGTTTTCGGGATTTCACCCATTGTCAATAACAACACGTTTACAACGTGTCAATAACAACACATTACGACGTGTTGTTATTGACAATGGGAGAAATACCGAAAACGTTCTAACAATTCAAAATAAATATAGTGGAATAAAACAGTGTTGTGTTTATCCTCATTTTTTTTTTAAATATTAAAAATGAGTTCCCACAATGTTACAAATAAAAAACTTGAACATATTTCATATTTGTATTTTTTTTAAGTATATTATTTCTACTGTCTATTGTTTATCAACTTTGTACAAATTATAAAGTAAAAGGCTTTAGAACCGTATATGTGAAAATAAATAAATAAATAAATATGAAAATAAATCTCCTTACTGTGTTTTATGTACACAACTGCAGTATTACTAGTATTACATTAAATCTGGTGCATCAAAATATCTCGGACAGTAATGTGCAATGCGATTTGAATGAATCCTATCTTCGTAGAACAAGTGTAACCTCGTTGTAAAATAGTAAAAGTGTGACGTGTATTCCTTGTATGCATCTCCATTTCAAAATTGAGGTAGATTGTTCACCACCTGTGTGAGGCGTATCCAGTCGACGGTGCTATTGGCCATCCTGTAGCATCGGCTGCGCCGCCGCCGCAGAGGAAAGCTGAGTAACAGGTCGAACCTGCGGGTCATGATCCCTGACGCCTCGACATGCTGTCTTAGTAATTGTTTTCACATTACCATCGATGAGGAGATGCCCTGCGTGAGAAATATAGAAAGGTCTTACAGAGAGAACTTTTGACCCTTGATCATGTTATCGTCTCTGAGTTGAATGACTGAATGTCATCGAAGATGTTCCCTCAGATGAAAAATTGTATTTGCCGTGAAACGATTCCAAAAAAATGAAAGGTATATATAACAACGAGGTAACGTCATGTAACCCCAACATTGACATATTTCACATGACACAACCTCAGTTTAAGAGAGAAATTATATCGCTCCTGACCGAAGATAGTTTGAGCGTGTAAGACGGACTCTTCGGAAATCAACCTAAACAAAAATTTTGTAGCCACAAAGCGCGGGTACACATTTTCAGACTTAGTTGACCTGGGAGCCTACATGGCTATTATGTCGTGCGGAGAATGTGAACCTCGTTCATCTTATATTCACACTGTAGTATACTTATATTGTATAATGTATTAATGTTTTATTTCAATGTATCATCGTAAACTGTAACTGTACTAATCACCTTGTCCTAAATGACTATCCATTAGGGTCATTCTGACCTGTCGATAGTCTTTAAATTAAAAAAATTAAAAATAAATAAATAAAAATAATCTCAGATAGATGTCAGGTTCAGAGAATGCGGGATGGATGTATTCCTATAAGAATCTTCAATGAATCTTCAAAGTATAATGGAAAGATCTCGACTTCGCTGCATTCGAAGAATGAAGGACGTAAAGAAGGGTCCTTATTCAGTGAATCTGTTGCAAATTCTGAATTGGAAAACGAAAGAAAATGAAAGAACCGAATGAGGTCTGATGAAATTACCTACGTTTAGTCCTAATGCGTATACATTAATGCAAGCAAGATTATTCGAATCAGTGATGTTTCTTTGATAGGTTGAGAAGCTGCCACGGATATTGTAATAGAATAGAGGTTGATCGCGTCTTCCCTACCCTGAACTATCCCCGCCTCGTTCCCTGGAGAATTTCAGGAATTCCACCGGTTGATTCCGTTTTAATGCGGCAAGTTTTGTGGATCTCACCATAAAAAGATGCAAAACAAAGCAACTTTCCAAATTCACCATTCTTCGTCGGACCCAAATAAACTGCACGAGAAATAGCACGTTGGCAGATGTGTGTATTACAAAACACGTGATTTATGGTTTGTTTGAAAAATTATTATAATGGAGCCGTAAAATGTGTCATTTTTGCAACAAAAAGATGTTGAAGTCGACACCAAAAAATTATCAACAAGATTTAATGCGTATTTTTAATTTCCGAAATCGTAAAAATGACGCATATTCTAAAATAAATTTATTATTTCACATTTTAAGAAAGGCAAGATCTTGAGACCTTTGATCGAGGAGACAACAGTTCGATTCTCTCCATTGGAGACTAATAAAAAGTTCCATTCATAATTTATTTTGCTGCAAAATGCTCAAACACAAAAAAATCTTTACCACGTGACGTATACAAGATTTTCAATGTTTTATAACTTTTTTTTACAATAATAAGTATATCTACCGTCGACCACGTATTTTTTGCCGGGCCATGTTGGAGATCCAGTTGCTGTTGACTAATCACATCTGATATCCGTAATGTCAAAAAAAATTAACAAAATTAACATTAATCTCCGATTTGATGATAATATTCCATTTTATTAACACTATCCTAATTTAAGTACTTAAATGACATAAATCACTCTAAGAGCGGATTGCCTATATGAAAGGAGAAGAAGTTTATTTATAACATAAAGTAAACGATATCAACGAATATTTTGCTGTATAAAAGAGGTTTAATCACTTTTCAGATATGTATTTGAGTTTAATGCCTACGAATCAATTAATTCAATATTAGTGGGGTCATCATTCATAATATACCCTGCGCAACGATCTACAAGATCAGACTAGAATGACGAACTCAAGTGAGAGACAAATTAATGTATAAATTACCAACAATTCTTTAAATCAATCGTTTTCATCTTCATTTGTAAAATTGTGTTATCAAGAAAATATGGTTGAACGCTTTTTGAATACCAATCAGTTACGCCAGGTTACATAATACCAAATATCTTAGCGTTGTACTTATGATACAACGCTTTGTGTACTCGAACACTTTACCCGACCACATAAACAATACGCCACATTTGATTGTTTGGAAATGGTCGGTGCTTACTCGCCGCCACAACTCGACGTTCTGATCTGATAACGGCCAGAGAGCTCAATAAAGCGGCGTTGATCTGTATCGATCTCCAGCAGTCGTCAACATAGCATTTCCCATTAAACTTTAACATTATTTTATTATATTTATTTACGATAATTATTTTGTAATACTCTGTGATACGCCTGTATAAGTGCTTGTTCTGACACAGCGGGAACCGTGCAGTTTCAGAACCGCGCGGTGCCCGCAACGCAACTGAACGCTCTCGAAGGGCTCCGTAGTAATAGGATCGCGCGGACGCCGCGCAAGTCTATTTTCTAGCGGTTGGGTTGCGGGCACCGCGCGGTTGTTTGTGTCTGAACGATCACGTACAAACCTACATAAATAAGACCCGCGCTGATCCTACACGATTCTGAAACTGCGCGATTCCCGCTGTGTCTGAACAAGCACATACGAGAGCGTTCAGTCGCGTTGCAGGCACCGCGCGGTTCCCATGTCACAAGAGGAGCACGCGTGGATTATATTCTCTTTTCTATGGTTATAGATCGCTTTGACACTGGGCTTTTTATTGATGAAGTGGAGAAAAGACCTGCAATGTGGGATCTTCAGTGTGAGGATTACTCAAATATGCCAAGAACCAAGCTTGGCGGGAGTTGGTGGAGATATTTGGAAATGGTGGAAAAGAGTATTTTAGGGAAGTAGGTAAATGAACTGACAGAATGATATTTTTGTGTTTTGCCATGGAACACGGCCGTCGTTAACAAAGTAATGAGCGAATATATCTCTGATATTCAAAGCTGGAGAACGGCACCGGAACTGTCAAACTGACGTTTATTTTCGCGCGCACAAATCGCTTATTAACCGCGGCTGTGTGAACAGATGACACAAATCGCGTGTTTTGGAACGCGATTCTGAAACTGCACGGTTCCCGCTGTGTCTGAACAAGCGCTAAATGGGCTACATCCACGTGGCATCTTATCGATAATGTGATAAAGTTGCCGGCAAACTTCTTGAAATTTTTTGGCGTAGTGGGGGAATGAGCAGGAGACAAAATTTGGGTCTCTTTGGTGGAATGGTACATGCGCGAACCTCCCCCCACTACGCTGTAAGATTTCGAGATGTTTGCCGGCTACTGTATTATTAGGGATGCATTGGCTTTACCCAACCGAGTTTCTCCAGGGTATGCTTGGCTACAATAGTTTAGAGACTAGAAGGAATGTGTATTTGATTATACATTTTTATCGATTGTTGCGCGGTATGATCGATAATCCTGAAATTATGCAGAGCATTGGTTTGTATGTTCCTGATAATTACACTAGACATCGTCAGAATAGATTGTTTCACATTCCAATATACAGGACCAAACTGCCGATGGTTATGCCTGTTGGAAGAGCCACAGCTATGCTGAACAAAATTGCTTTGGGTATTGATATATTCCATGTGTCTGAGGGGGTTTTCCGAAGCGGGATTCTCCTACACCTTTGACCAGATTTTATGTTATTTTTAATTTATTAAATATTTTCATTTTTGATATATACTTCCTAATATGTATGCCTTAAACATTTTGTTTGTCATGTACATATTATCGTGAAATAAATTGAATTGAAATTGAATTGAATTCTGCCGATACGATACTAAGGGATTTAATTATGCAAGAATATATAATATAAAGCATAAATAAATAAATATTATATTATATTCTGTGGAATTAATCTATTTTATATTATATATAGATTGAAAACATGATTTCATCGGCATCCACAAAGAAACATATGCATTATAAATCATAGATGTCACTAGTATTTGATTATGATTAATAAAAAGCACTCAAATAGATGGTGGACCGCGGACGCCGTTTGAAAACCCCGGCAAGAGCTCAATAATGGCGCGTGGCTTGGTGCGCTGCTACAACTGTCTGCATATTGCTCCAGGGAGCACAGGCTCCAACCTTTGGTGCCATTAATGATTTATCAAACTGTGACAGAAATGTGTGTGGAGAAATTTCGATTTCGTTCGTGCTGGTAACTTACAAACACACACGCGGGTTCGCTCGAGGCATTTGCGTAACATTGAAGTTATCGTAAATTTTTGTGAAGGATTATTGTATAATTTTGGCATTTAACCACACGATTTACGATTTATTATCAAACATAATGATTACCTGTTATTTTATCATTTGTATTATTAAATAACAGTGGAACGAAATAAATACATCCTCATTATTTCAAGGTTTTCGTTTAAATTCCACTTAATGGATCCATTATAGACGATTTTTTAAATTATTTTTTGTCTAAGAATGTTCATAGGTTTTCACGGCCACTCAGAATCTTGTGGTTTGCGTCTTTTGGAATATTATGCCGTATTTTGACGACCTTTCTGGCCGACGTTTTGGATTCCATTGCAGGGTCCACCATCAGGGCTGATGTTGTTTTTCATCAGCCCCGATGATGGACCCTGCAATGGCATTCGAAACGTTGGCCGAAAGCTCGTCAAAACACGGCATTATACCCCAGAAGACACAAACCAGAAGATTATTTTTTGTCTGACTTTTTATGAATAAAATTCTTCTGACAGACTAAATTACCTGCTTAAAAAAATTTAAGAACTTAATTTATGTCTAAATATTTATGATAATTGAACGAGCATTCTTTATCATAAAAACATCACTTATAATTTATTTATCATAAAAATTGTGGTACTGCGTAAATCATGCCATATTCAAAATGTTCTTAAAATATTTATACGCTGTACTTTAATGTCACTCTAGGACTATCTGTCAGGGTCAATAACGAACTGTTGATGGTCTGTTTGTTAAAAAATTATAAATATAATTAATTAAAATATATCCTTTCAATTCTTCTTTCTTTCACAACCGGTTTCGAAACGACTGCCGTTTTGGCAGAGCCAAAAAAAAATTGTAGGTGATTTGATAATATTTTACATTTAAAAGTGTGTCCACAAGGCACGGAGGGAATGGAGTTCATGCTTTTTTGATTCAGTCGATTCCCAAACTGTCGAGTCCCCGAAAAATATTGTGCTTCGAGTTATTTATTGATTTTGTGAGGATTACATTTATTTAGATAGGCACTCGTACATTTGGAGAAGACAATACTTTTATTTATAAGTATTTGTACTTCTAACAACTATTTTTTTTTATTTCGATTAGCTGTTCTTTGACCTCTGCCAATATGGCTCGAATACAGTCAATGCTTAAATGATTTAACTGCATATTACGCTTTTAAAGCACTGAGTATTTTGTCTGTAGTCGAGTCTATATCTGCCCTCAGAACGTCGATATAAAAACCTTACACTTGAGTCTAATATATTTTTATTGTAGAATTCATTTGATTATGGGTAATGATGATTGATTTGTTAATTTTTAATTGTTGGTTAAAGATTCACTTACTTTTTTGGTTACCGGGAAATTCCACCGTTTTGAAAGCATTCATTCATCGCTATTTCGTAATACAAATAGGGATACTTACAATATATATCCATGACCGTGCGGACCCCGGGGCACTAGTCTGCGTTCGCTTTAGCGTTATGTAACTTACATAATCATAATTACAAAACTGGTTGTATCAAATCAAGTGACTGAGAAACATTTATGTTTAAAAAAAATAGTGCCGAATGTTGTAAAAAATTCTTTGGCGTAGCTAAAACAGGTCCATCTTAGTGGCCTAAATCCAATTAATAATACAATGACCGTCGCCAACACTTTTGTACCAACATTACCACTAAATTATTACTCAATATTTTTTCAGAGCTAAAAGCGTGGCCACAGAATGCATCATGTGTCCCATAAAGCCATGTATTCACTAGGGGACAAATCGCGAAACATTCCGCTCGGCATGTCGCATCAACATCTACGCTCATGTTTCGGGGACAATGACGCGGTCATTTGACGTGTACACACCGGGACTCGCATATCTTGTCGCGGAAATGTCATGAGGTTACGATGACAGCTGCGGTATCTCATTTGGCGAAAACGGGGTTCAGCGCAATTCGAAATGTTTTTTTGGGTCGCAATTTCAAATTAACGAGGTTTTACTGTAGTAAATTGAATATTATTAAAAACAAGGTCCTTTTTGCAAATAATTATTGTTTTCCAGACGTCGCGGAAATATATCGCCCTATGAGGTTATATGATAGCCGCGTATCTGTTTATGTTAATGAGTTTATCGAAAAGTAAGAGGAGAAAAAAGGGGAGAATGCGAAATTATTTACTGCAAAGAGAAAGAAGGACGGACATTCTATGCGATCTTCGATCGATACAGCTCGATGAGTTCAAGAACGATTTCGTTTCCCCGCATTGTCATCTTGACAGATACAGCGCATGCGTATTCACTTGTAAACATACCACGTGGTACTGACGCTCCGCGGAATGTTGCAGTGAGTACGCTCGGGTACCGTGCGCATGGCAACGTTGCCACGGCACGTAGAAATGCCGCGCTATGTTGTGCGCGAGGTCGCGGAACAGTGCACGACGTTGCAACGTCACGTAGACTCTATGCCGCGCGTGCTGTTGAGGGACAATTTGTCCCCTAGTGAATACATGGCTTAACAAACACCTTGAATTAAGGCAAGTGATGAATTTTATGGACCGGTTGTTTCGCCCGTAGTTAGAGTGGTTAGACGACGTGTGGAACGGGGTTACAATTTTTAAGGAATGACATTTAGAAAAAAAGATTAAAAGTAAGCTTTTTAAACTAGGGAAAAACTGAAAATAATGTAAATCGTTCTTAGGTTTTCATGGCCTTTGAGAATCTTCAGCTTTGCGTTTTCTGGGGTATTACGCCGTGTTTTTACGACATTTCTGGCCAACGTTTCGGATCCCATTGCAGGGTCGATGATCATACAAATCAGCGCTGATGATGGACCCTGCAACGTTGGCTGTAAAGGTCGTAAAAACACGGCATAATACCCCAGAAAACATAAACCAGAAGTATAGTGAATTTGTAGGTATAATTGTTCGAATAAATTTGTGTGGGACAAGTATACCACAGGCATAATATGTTGATGATAGAGGGTAGACGAGTAAGTTTAAAGAAATCAATAAAAAGATGGCTAAAGAGGGCGAAAGTTAATTTATTATTATCATCATTATAATTACTATTCTGTATTAAAGCATGTACTCACTGCATGTAGACTAAAATAAAATTTATGACTTAAAGAAAACTATGACATCATCAAATAATTTAAAAAATGTTTAAAATAAATGTTTTGTATAAATCTATAGTCTACATTTCCTATAAAATTTTGAATTCAGTACAACATAAATTAGCAATCCTCGATGACTGCATTAATTTTTTTTGGATATTGCTGCCTTTGCTTTTATTTTTTTTATTTTATTTTATTCGGTCATCTAACAGGAAGACATAAATGCTTGGTAAGACAAAATACAGAAAAATATTTAAATGTCTCCCACAATTAAAGGATGACATAGATAAAACATAACCGTTGAGCTCATATATGGCTTAGTTTAGTTTAGGCTAGGTTAGGTTAGATTAGGTTAAGGAAGTTTCGCCGCTCCGTGTTGTCACCGGCAGTAAACGGGAATGAGAACACGAATAATTATTTTAATCCAGCGCTTTAATTGCCATCACATTGGGCGGATGTTAACTCAACAGCGGCGGCTGCGCCAATGTGGACGTGTGGCAACCACGCATGCGGCTCGTACAATCCTAGCATTTCTGCATTCTGATGCACCCTCGACCTCCGCATTGCGTCTATTGCTTGCCCAACGTAAATAGACGTGCTGCGAGTTTGGAACTAAAACCCGGCCCGCCCGCTCGCCCTGTCATTCAGTTCAATTTCGTATTTGCTCGGGAGCTGTGACATCTTGATTACCAATATGCACTGAATTATTATATACAAAACATCCAAAACAGTCCGGGATGGTGCAAGAACAATTGCCAACGAAGTATTAAAGTTTTGCGAAGCAGAAAAGCAAATAATGGACCGATGTTACCGTTTGACAGATTGACATAGAGCGGCCGCCAGTACTGTTTCGTGTTGCCCGTTTTTTTGCCCGACATTTCTTTAGTGTTGCCCGACAAAATTTCTATTCAAGGCTATCTAGGCAAATTTCTATCATCGGACATTCTGTACATTATGTATTGTGTAATAAATTTACACCCTGGCAACTTCTGTTACACGACAGAGACGCCCTCCCTCGCACGCCAATTTATAGTGGTACGTCTATAGTGATGAATTCAGCCCTAAATATGTCTTCTGTCGGATATCAGATCTACTTTAAATCGATTGCGTTCTCGACGTGAATTCTTAATTCAGGTTTTCTGTTTTATTAGGAAAACTAGCAGTAACCCGTCAAAAATGACGGTACTTTACATGCCGGTTCCTAAAGAATAATTATTTACTTATTTATAGCCATGAAATAGTAATAAAGACTTTTATCAAAATATTTTAATCTTTTTTTACAATTCCCCTGACGGCAGTTAATGGTACTGTTTTAAACCCTAGCGATTATGCTGGGAGGAACATGAAATGGTTCGCGTCTTTGCTAAACCCTATATGTACTGTATTTTTGACCGGTCACGACAGGCATCGAAATTATTATAATTGATTTTCCTCATTACTTCCCACAACTAAAAAATCCCCTTTCAAATTCCCACTGTCCACCACTTTCCATACAGCGTGTCCTTAGTGTACGAGAAATTGTTTACAGCACATTGTGGGTAGATTTTTTCCGGAGCATATTTCATAAAAAAAATACATTCTCCGCTAAAATAAAGTCAGCTAAAATAACAGTATTTGATCCCTAAGCACCTTTTTTGATTCTAGTGAATAATTCAGCACGTACCTACCAATAAATTGTGAGTCGCTTTCGAAACTTGTGATGAAATAGCCGTATTATGTTATACGGTCAATCAATTATTTTGTTGGTATGCAATGTTTACATACATTAGTTCAATCGACATTCATCGAGGTATCTGGACTATATTTAAACGAACGTGTTTTTTTTTATTTCCGTGAAATTTGCAATGTGCAACACGTCGTTGCACGTTACGTATGGCCCTCGTGACTAATACAGGCGCGGCCTCCGAAAGCCTCCACAGCCTTACACGACTACCCTTTTACCGCTCTGTCCGGGAACATAAAAATAACTCGGCTCTGCACAAAGGTTCGAGTATTTTACAGCTCTGTCTCCGATAAGTATTTCCCTACACGGCGATCCAATTTCACGGCCGAACACGCGAAATAAATCTAGAAGGATTTTATCATTGTAATACATTAAAACGGGGGTATAATCCCTAACCTCTGTCGCACGACGAGTATGTTGTTGTCACATGGTCAAACAAACATGTCATATATATGCATATATGACATGTTTGTTTGATCATGTAGGCATTGTAGCCATAATACACAGAATAAAAATAGGGTCGCTCAGGTGGTTTGGGCATGTTGAGCGAATGAATGAGGAAAGAATGGTAAAAAAGATATATAATGTAAAAGATATATAATAAGTGTTGACGGCGCCAGAAAGAGAGGGCGACCACGGAAGACGTGGCATGACCAGATTAACCAGATACTGGAAGACGGTCCTGTTAGAAGCCTCAACAGCCGTCGAGCTTGCATGCGAAGATGTATGAATGTAGATGAAGCGAAAGTTGTACGTCAGGGCAGAAGAGTATGACGCTCTATCCTCTCTGCCTACCCCCACGGGGAAACGGCGTGATAGTAAGTTGGTTAGTTAGTTAGTTACTATGTAATAAAAATAATACTAGAAGGAACGTGTATTTGATTAGGTACTCATTTTTATCGATTGTCAAGCGATATGATCGATAATCCTGAAATCATGCGGAGCATTAGTTTGTATGTTCAGCATAGATTGTTTCACATTCCAATATACAGGACCAACCTGCCGATGGTTATGCCTGTTGGAAGAGCCACCGCCATGCTGAACAATATCGTTTTGGGTATTGATATATTCTATGTGTCTGAAGGGGTTTTTCAGACACATAGAATTGGATTATTCTACATCTTTGACCAGATTTTATGTTATTTTTAATTATTTAAATATTGTTATTTTGATATAATACTTTCATAATATGGATACCTTCAACACTTTGTAATATACATATTATTAAATGAATTGAATTAAATTGAATAATACATTAAAATGATTGTATCGGGGGCGTAATCCCCACCTCCCAGTCACACGACAAGTATGTTGCCACGTGATCAAACAAACAGTCATCTATGTAATAGTTTAATACCCTGTAATAATAATGTGCTTCTGCAAAACCCATTTCCATGCATTCTGCTTCCACATCTCTCTTACAATTCTTTACAAAGCTTTCATCACTCTCATACTTCTCGATCACGGTCAAGGTTCTGATACGTTGGTGAGTGCTTGTGTTATAATGTCCCAATCTTACGCGGTTGGTGACATTCTAACGTCGTACACAATAAATGTAAAAATATTGTATCTTAAACGAGCGCTGATGACATACAGAGGCTTGCAAACCGTATCAACAATTGTTCGCTCGTAAGAATATGATTGAATTGATCATAAAATGTATTCTTCCTTTAATGAGAGTCTCCAGGCCAGAAAAATTTCTTAAGGTTTTTTAGTAACTCCAAAATTATGCTACTTCTCTGGTGAAAAAAAAAAAATCAGGTAATCAAATAAATACAAAAATTATCTTCAAGCCAAATGTAAAAATATTGATACATATTCATAAAAATTTATAAATATTCATCATCATCATTACTCTTGGCTTTCCAGCCCCTGATGGGTCTTGGCCTTCTCAAGAGTCTTCCTCCACTCATCTCGGTTTAGTGCCAGTTCTCTCTAGTTCAGAAGCTCC
Source organism: Agrypnia vestita (assembly GCA_016648135.1). Taxonomy (NCBI): domain Eukaryota; kingdom Metazoa; phylum Arthropoda; class Insecta; order Trichoptera; family Phryganeidae; genus Agrypnia; species Agrypnia vestita. Next base: position 71,375 of record JADDOH010007687.1, read on the forward strand.
AAGGCAGATATGTCTTTGAGGACATTGTCACTCCATATTAATTTTGGCCTTCCTAAGCTCCTTCGCCCTATCGATTTTGAGTTCAGCAGGGACTTTGGTGCTTGATGCTCTGTCACTTTCTCCACATGACCCAACCTGCTTGATTCTCGATCATTCTCTCCACATGACCCAGCCAAAATATTCAATATTCATTAATATCTTAAGGTATACAAAGTTAAAAAATATAAAATATAATAAAACTATTAAAAATACATGCTAAGACTGCTTAAATTATATGCATTTCAAAAAATCAATAAAATGATTACTAAAAAAATCTGCGTCACCCTTATGGCAATTTCGAACCAATTTTCTAGGGGAGTAGCTAAAATCCTACTCATCGGCTTCAAAATATAATTATATAAAAGATTTCAAACAAGATTTTGGCGTAGCCTCGTACCCACAATAAAACACAAGGCAAAATATAGAGAAATGTTTAATCAAGCGCTGTAATTTTTCTATTTTACGGTCTGCCAAACGCTCTGCTGTCATTGCTGGCGGTGAAGGGATTGCAAGTCGAGCCGACGTATTCCGAACATTCGCGAACAACGCACCCCGTAACGTAGATCACACGAACGATGGAGCAGGAAATAAGATCATTGTATGTAGATCACGGAGGTATGTGTGCATACTGAATAAATTTACTCCATACATGGTAACAATGCACAATGAAAATGCCAGTACTGCTCGCGGTGTAATATCATGCGTTTTCCTGCGGGACATGGCACGTTTTCTGTTTATACAAGAAAAACTGGTTTATTGCGCGGTCGTAGAATTTATATATAACGCACATTATTAAATGCGACCTTAGGCTATTAGAAGCTTTTCAGCATTTATCTCACGCAAACAGTGTCAGCCAAGAGTACCTACTCCAAAGTGTGATTAAAGTGTCAAGCTAATACACCTATTTGATGTTTGGAAACCATAGATGTATTGCGTGAGACTAAAGGAATAGATAGGTGTGAACTCCAGTATTAAATGTACACATACAGCGAGACTGTATAAATAATTTATTCCGGAAAGTTAGACAGGCAAAATGCAATAACTTACAAACATTGACTAATTTTCTTTATTTAAATGACATTTAACGTTTGACGTATATTAAGCATCAAACGGCGAATCTCTGAGAAATAGAATGTACATGGACGGGTACTACAAAGCCGAGAGTTGTGTCCAAAGTGTCTCATGGGAAAAAAATCAGTATCTGATTTGTAGTAAAAAGGTAACTTTTCGACTTGAGACAGATTATCTCGAGTCGAAAAAATAGGTTTCGTGAACACGACTATTATTAAGGCGCTAGGCGACTTCTTCTTCGCTTCTGACTTTTAATGCGAATAATTCTGCTAAATAAATGAAATGTGAATACTGATTTCACGATAATTATAATGATTATATAGCCATTCGCTTGCCCCGCTTTTTAACAAACATAGTCAGGATTGCCCCGCAACAAACGGCCGCCCGCGGATCGTGAACACATTACAAAGAATTTACCGTAATTTTATTATTTTCTATGCAAGTATACAAATATAATAATTGTTTGTCATACATAAATAAACAGACCACGTGAACAATTTTTCTGATTATTTTTATCGTGGTAAGTTTTTTTAAATCATTGTAATACATCTTCTTCTTCTTCTTCATCAGCCTTCATTTCTCCACTGCTGGATACCTCTTCCATACCCTTCCATCCTTCCTTGTTGTTTGCTAATTGTAGCCATTTCTTTCCCCCCACAGCGGCTTTATCGTCGGCCCATCTCTTTTGAGGTCTTCCGATGCCTCTTTTATTCTCCCAAAGTCTCCATTTCAGAACTCTGGGAGGCCATCTAGTAGCATCCTGCCTTGCTACATGTCCTGCCCATTGCTTCGCTACATGATCCATGATATGCACTACTCTTTCTTTGTAAGGGTCATAGTCTCCACTCCATACGTTATCACTGGCATATTAATATATAATAAATACATTTTTGGCATTTTAATACATAATAAATACATTTTTGGACGTGACTGCTTTAAGGGATTTCCCGAAAGTACACCATTTGTACCGGGGCAAGCGAGCGATTTTAAAAGAAATACAATATCAGCTTATCAAATTCAATTTTACAAACGCCATCTTCTTCTGCGACTACGACCTATGACTTGACAATAATCAGAAGGTGGTTGGAAGCGACAAGGTTTTTGCAATTTCTAAATTTTCCAGTGATCAACGGAAATTGGAATTTCCGGTGTTTTTTTTGCATTTCTTTGTTTCCCATTTCCGTCGCCGGATTTTCCGTGGACGGTCCTTCCGGCAACATTCAGTCACGGTGAGTTTCCGGCTGAGCTCGGGCAACGCTTGTCTCCAAGCAGTTTTCGAAAACTGATTGGCGGAACGGATAATGCAAATACCGCTTTAACCGTTCATTTTAATTTCGATTCGCTCGAAACGACCAAATTGTCATTGTAAACATTATTCAAAGTATACCTAATAAACTATTCACGGTTAGTTGTTTTTTACTTGTTACTAACTTGTTAATTAAAATTTAAATATATTAACTTATCTGCCGCACTCCTTGAGATTAACCTTCGATATCTTGGTCAATGGGCATTATTAGTCGAAGAAACGAATTTATAATCATATATATTTAAAAGATTTTTAGTGTTATATTGTTTTGTGAAATTTATGAAAAAATATATTTATGATAGGAAACTAAATTATTATTAAATTAATACTATTAATTTAGCCTTCAACCATGAGATTATACTGATAAAAAAGATTTGGGATTATCAAGATAAACCATATATGTCTCATAGACACTAAATTATATTTTTTAGGGGAAAGTAGTTATGGAAGTCTTTGGAAGTTCATAGGGTACGGTTGGCTTAAGTGATCACTTTACTTTACACAATGTAACGTTCACCATATCCACTCATGATATAATACCGCATCTATCAAATTGTTGAAATTGTATATATTTAAATTTTATAACCCGTTTCATACGTATCCTCAGCGCGACCATAATCCAAAACTTTTTCATCCCCTTAATTAACCACAGATGTCACTAATGAGATATCTATTTATGATGATTATGGATTTTTTTTAAAGCAATATCCTCTATGTGTGTAATGAGATTTTTCCGAATTATTAGCATTACACTAGAATACGCCTGAAATATCAATAAAAAATTTTGGACATTCAATTTTTTCATAACCTAAGAAAAGAGTAGTTCTTGTTACAACAAAATAAATCTCAAAAATTACTGAAATGTATATAGTAATGTTTTGATAACAGAGTCACTGGGGGACACTTTAAATAATAACAAGAATCTTAAAGCTACCCTCAAAATACTATTTTCAGTTTGTACCAAGGAGTTACAACAGCGTATCGATAATGTAAACAAACTTCCTCGTTACTATTTCCTACCACAAATTTAAGTAACTAGCACTTAAATGAGGTAAATTCAGGCACCGTCAGTTTGATATTCTGGCAGTTAAACGGCGCTGTCGGTTAACCTCAGCCGGTTCGGTTAACCGCTCTCCGCCTCGTGACGGTTTATCTGCACTTCTCATTTGGGATTAGCCAACGAAACGATTTACTTTAATATTTAATCATTGTAACACACGAGTGTGCTATCCGATCGTGACGAAGGCTGCAAGGATTATGCAATCGCGTGGGTTTGTGAAAACTTCCGCGATTGAAAATGAGAAAATCGTCTGCTATTAGGTTCAATTTTCTCTGGGTATCCTTTTTTTTATATTTATTTTTTCAAAGGAACAACAAAAATCTAGTAAAATATGAGATTAAAGCGTAAAATTAATATTCTACCGGGCCATATATTAGGGATGTTCTTAGGTTTTCACGGCCACTCAGAATCTTCAAGTTTGTGTTTACTGGGGTATTATGCCGTGTTGTTACGACCTTTCGGACCCGAAAGGTCGTAACAACCTTCTTCGTCTTTTTCGTCTTTCATTCATTCATTCCACACAACTCTTCCACGCCGTATTATTACATTTCTATCATTACGAGGACATTCCTTTAGAATATTTTTTTAGCAGATAGCAATCGGCTTTATCGATTGCTGTTGTTATGTTATGCGCTGGTGGTGGCCGATGCGCAAGCTGTAGTGTCTTTGGAATTGATCGAACGGAAGGAAATCTGTGTTGTATTATCATTTCCGTAGTGCAAGATCCGTTGAAAAATCTATAATACCGCAAACAAATGTGGTAAAAATTGTTTTAGAAAAGATTAGATTCGTTAATCTGTAAACCGCTCCGTATACAGGGTTATTTGGAAAACATGAATAAACTCACAGGACTATATTCCTGCCATGATTATGAGTCGAAAATGTTCAAGCTATTATGACCTAATATCAATATTTAAGGAGATACGCGACATCAAAGTTTGTATTTTTTTCAATATTTCTAACTTATATTTTGTAAAACGTTCCAATTGGAAATTTTTCAGGGTTTTTATCATTTTGTTTAACTTGTATCGTAATCGATATAAGTTATAAGTTATAATAACTCTAATGATAGTCCAGCGTTTTACAAAAAATAAGTCAGAAATATTGAAAAAAAATGCTAACTTTGATGTCGCATGTCTCCATAACTATTGATATTAGGTCATGATATCTTGAACATTTTCGACTCATAATCATGGCAGGAATATAGTCCTATGAGTTTAAGAATATGTCCTATCCTAGTTTTCCAAATAACCCTGTATACATACATACAACATTTTGCATTTTGATTGTAGAAAGGACGCCTGATAATGAAATCTTGTAGACCATTAGTTATTAATTATTTTTGTTCCTGCTAAGATGTGAAAGAATTTATGTTAAGCATTCTATTAAAACACACATAGGCATTGAGTTTTTACTAATTTCGTCCTTTAAAACTATTTTTCTTTTTATTCCAGGTAAACAAATCTCCTGATACCCCGCATGACACATGGCACCGATAAACAAAATTAAATTTCCTTTCTACCAAGATGGCAACACTCAGGTAACAAGTTTTTAAATGTTTGACAAACATTTCCTGTACAAACTTGGCTCTAACCCTTGGATTACTTGAGCAAACCTTATTATCTTTGTTTTAACATAATTACTTTAAATTTGTACAACTAAAAATGTTAGAATTTGTATCAATTCGACGGTGTACTATCAATTACCGTAACCAACGTGATCCCTAGCCAATCACTCTAGTTTTTCTCCGCACAGTTTCTCGCATTTCTCTTGTTTATTGTGCAAGTTGCAGCTAGTTGGTTAACTTGATTATCTTGCTGTAACAGATTTAATGGTATTGCCTGTAATTTAAATCGCCTTTAATTATTACAACATACAAAACTAAAGACGTTTCGGATAACTTTAATTAAATATAATTGGCTAATATTTGTCATAATAGATACACAAACTATTAGTTAAATCTTTTCCTATAACCTTACAAAATTTTAAATACCTACATATTCCTGTTTAAATAAAAATACTAACTAAATTACCATCATTTCGTTTTTTCTCAGAGTTTAGCAGATGGAACAGCATGCCACACTATTTCTTACACACAACTCCGGCCTCATCCACATTAAAACATCTTCTCTTGAGTTTGTTCACTTGTTTAATGAAAAATACTTGTATCTTTAATCTTACTTTGACAGTCTTCATTACTATCAAATATGCAAAGACCGCTGACTCGAATAAAAATAATCTCCAAACTTGCTTTTGCATTGATTAGGTAAGGTGATTTTTTTTTAAATGATCACATTATCTACAATATCATCATCATCACTCTTGGCACTACAACCCTTGGTGGGTCTTGGCCTCCTCAATAATTTTCTTCCACTCATCTCGGTCTAGTGCCAGCTCTCTCCAGTTCTGAAGCTCTAAGGCAGAGATGTCTTTAAGGACGTTGTCACTCCATCTTAATTTTGGCCTTCCTAAGCTCCTTCGCCCTATTGGCCTTGAGTTCAGCAGGGACTTTGGTGCTTGATGCTCGGACATCTCTCCACATGACCCAGCCACCGAAGTCTTCCCAGTTTTATAAATTTTGTGACGTTTGGTAAATAGTAGTAAATAAAAATTTGATAAATAGAGTATAGAGCTCATTGTTGTAACGTCTGCGCCAAAGTCCATTTTCTAGAACCGGTCCGAAGATACGCCTCAAAATTTTCCTTTCAAAAACGTCCAGTGCTCGCTCATTCCTCTTAGTTAGTACCCACGTCTCAGCTGCGTACATGAGCACTGGCCTAATAAGCGTTATGTACACTAATATCTTGGTGTTTCTGGACAGCAGTCTGGATTTTATCTGCTTTTGTAGGCGGAAAAAACAGCGATTTGCGCTCTCTATGCGCTTCCATGCTACAATATACATGGTGACTAAGGTACTTAGATACCCTCGAGTCTCCTGTTTGATATATCTGTTCCGACAGCCAGTTCCTACGTTCTCTTCATCGATCCCATCCGCGTAGTTATCGTAATACCATAAGGAATCATGTAGTACCCAATGTTACAATTGTGTAAAGTGATCACTTAAGCCAACCATAAAAAGACAGGTCATAAGTCCTGTTACACCCAAAATGACTTCTATACCTACTTTCCCATAATTAATACAGTTTCGTCTCTGTGAGATATCTATAATATACACTAATTCATGTAGTACCCTCTCAGAACGTCGCAATTCAAAGCATGGCAAAACTTGCCTCATTATTGTTAATACCCAATCATTGGATCTGGTCGTTCGGGAGGCACGGTGTGTCCAGCCGCTACCGGAGGATAATTGATGGGAAATGTCTTATGACATTAGCTGAAGTCGTATCGTAATTGCGGACTGCTTGTTTCTGATCGGTGGCTGCGGACGATTATTGATGACTGGGTATTTATTTCTATTTGATGCATAAGGAATGCAGAAATTTTCTACAAAGCTTTTCAGCTTTCTCCCGATAATAATAATTAATTTACTATTCCGGCATTTACAAAACATACGTAAAATCACTCTCCTTTAAAGTTAAATGCTATGATTTTCGTGATTGTCTCCCATTCTCTCGCTAGTGCATCTTCTTACGAAAAATTTTTGTATCATACTTTTTAAACCGTTTTTTTTTTATATTTTACTTTTTCATCGCATTACCTTTTGTCACACACCAGCTTTTATAGTATCAGTACTACTTAATGGATGACATAATATGTATAAAGTATCTCTAATGTCAATAAGTATGGTCTGGATGGTTAATAATAATAATGAACTGAAAAAAAATCATTTAGTTACCGAAAATCTCGATGTGACGCTATTCTATAAAATCATTTGCAATAGATATGACTTAATCGTTTATAGTTTTGGCTTTATCTACTCTTCCACGTGTCTAAGTGAAACAGGTCTCACTCATTCATATTCTATTTCCAATCGGACATTTTTGGATTAAGTTATTAGATTTCAACATCTAGATGATCTGTAATACACACATACTGTTCACACCCCCTATACTAAAGTTTAAAATGAATATTCTTGGGTACGTTATTTTAAAACTTTGTTTTCACGTCTCGGTAAATGCTAACAATGGTCAAATGATAATTCTGATCTTTGTACAAATTACGAAATATAATTTTTAATTTATTAACGCTCTTTAGGGCTTCTACAAATACAAAAAATAAAGTAAAGTTATACATGTCAAGCACAATTCCTAGGAAGAATATAGGACAAATATATAATAAAAAAATAATATAAAGCAATGAAAATATAAACAAAAAAATGTAAGTTTTAAAAAAGTTTAAACAATGCATGTAAATGTGACTATTATGTTACATATTTTTGATGTTTATAGCGTGTATTATAGTTTGTAACTTTGTGGTTGGACATAATCATAAATTTTAATTAAATAACTTTGTATAAATCACTTAAATATTGACTCTACGTCTACCGGTTTCGATACCGGCATTGAAATTCTGTATATAAATAATAGAGGCCTTAGATTAGATATACTAGAAATAAAAAAGAGCCTCAATACTAAAGCCAACATTATTAATAATCAGATAAATTTCATGAATAGCCCGCTACTAGATATATTTCCCATTTCGGCGTCCACCCCTCAATTACCCCAGTGTAGCCACACCCCCATTCAGAATTGATTTGTTTACTAGGATAGGTAATGGATAGTCAGTTGTACGTCAGTCCTGATGAAGATACGGTGGTATCGAAACCGGTAGACGTAGAGTCATTATTTAAGTGGTTTATACAAAGTTATTTAATAAAAATTTATAATTATGTTACAGTTCACTCCGCTCTACATCTGCACCATTATGTAAGCTAGTCTTGAGTGCACCCTTACCGCATCTTTAGCTCAAATCATCGCCCTCCGCTGTTTCGAATCTTTTTAGAGACCTGAGTTTTGCCAAATTTACCCCATTATCATGAGAAGTTATGTCACACCAATAGTATGAGAAGCGCGTTACGTAAGAATCGATACAGCGCACGAGAATTCGCCAAGGCGTCACTTTGAGTATTATTTACCTGTATGGGCAACTGCGGAAACCAAATAACTTACGTCGTACAGATCAAAATATTCTGACGGCAGTGGGTTAAATGATAACCTTACACAATCAATTCCTGGCATAATTCAGCAAGACGAATGATTATATCGGCTTCGTTGACATTTCCAGCTGTGTCGATGGCGATTGTCTATAATTCACGGGACCAGCCGGCCATCGGCAGACATGACTGCCTGTTACGGTGCGTTACAGTTGTTGCGTAACGCGGCACGATGTCATTAGCTCTGAAAGTCCGTACACTTAAGCGTAAGATGAAATAATAATAGACTTGCAGCAATGTCGAATAGTCTGCATCAATGCGTGCACTTCGTAACGCCGATTGTATCATATTAATCGAGAGATAATCTGAATTACTTAATGACACAACTTATCTGCAATATGATGCTCTAGACAACCCCTGGTGGGTCTTGGCTTCCTCGGGTCTTCCTCCACTCATCTCGGTCTTGCCCATGTATGACGTTTGGTTTTCATCGTTAAGATGATAGACCCACCGTCACTCACCGACTGCCTCCTCGGAGAAACAAGAACTCATAAAATTTGCCAGGGTCATGAGCGGATATGCCAGGTGTTCGGTATGCTACGGAACCGTTCGGTATTTTAGCGCCGTGTTCGGTGTTCGGTATGACAAAAATACCGAAGTATGGGCGGTTCGGTATATTTTTTCTCCCTAATAAACGATTCAGCTGTCAGATTTGACGCAATAGATGCTGCGTAGCATCCCTAGACACCGTCGAATTTAAATCGCAGTAACCGGTGTGTCAAGAACGGTAATTATACCCCTTATTAATAAAAAAAAACTAACCCATAAAAACCAAGTTTTTATTATACTCCCTTTCTCATTTACTAGTGGAAACAGGTTTGGCGCTTAGCCTACGCGTTGGGCTCGTAACGCTACGATAGCGAGTAATAAAAAATTTCGAAAAATCCAAAGTTATACCAACATTTTTATTTTTTTTAAACAAATGATCATTTTTATCGTCGCCACGAGACTATCTGCAAAGTTTCAGCTCGATTGGATCACGGGAAAAGGGTTAAAAATCGATCCAAAGTTTTTTCGACAGACAAGCAAGCAAGCAGACGCTACGAGTTAAAAGAAATGGAGTAATTAGTCTTGAAAGATAGTTTAAAACCAAGATTCCTCCCATTCTTATCATATGAGGTTTTCACTGGTATGTATTTTTCATAATAAAAATACATTTATAAAAACAACTCTTTCACCGTCCTTACGAAAACCGGATTGTTCGTGTATCTGGAGCAATGAGTGTCCTAATCTCCGGAGTTGCAGCACCTATACAAGGCGTCTGGGTCGCCGGGTTCCTGCCAATCTACAGATCACACCGCCAGCATTCCATACAGAGATAGCATTGCTAACCAATGAAAGGATATTGCCAATAAGACCTGAATAGCGGAACGATACGTGCACGAAAGGTGTCTATCTATCAATTTATTCTCCGACAATATGTTGAGCGAATTATCGATTTGTATTGGTTTGAATCGATTTATTCTTCCATTGAATGAGGCTTTTGTATGACTTACCAATAAAACCTCTCTACAAATTGATCGTAAATTATCATTGGTAGGTCAGATAACAAGGTCTCTTACAACGATAATCGGATTTCAGGATAATAACGGAATTCAGGAAGTATAATGCATTTCTAGAGAATATTATCAAATAATCCGATTACAAACAAGCCTAGAATACGAATGCGTATGTATGTCACAATTGCAATTCAATTTTAACTGTAGTTACCCACGTGAATTAGGTTAATTGAATCATTTTCCTTCCGGTCGTTATGTCCTTTTGCGTTTTAATCAATAATTAATTGCTTACCGTATTAACTGGAACGGTTAGATAACTAACTATATGCAGGTATTCAAGCAATCACAGGAAACCTAATAAAAATTCTCTGACTTTTACCGCATACTCGCAACATTGATAATATGCGATGTTTGAGGTTGCATCGCGCTTGTTTGTATAAAATTGAAATAAATAAATGTTTTTTTTTGCCGATTTATGTTATGCGACTTAATAATATAAGAGAATTTCATTCACTTTTCTCACATATAAATAGCTTCGTCTCTGTGTGTCTCTGTGAGGCTTCTATAATTTATTTCTGATTAATAGATTTTGTTTTAATGCTTCTGTAATGAAACCAAAAACTTTTAGCGAGACATTAAGCATATAAGCGATTTGGCGATGCTTGGTCAAACTTTTTAATACTTATGGTAAATATTATACACAAAAAAATGGTCAACCGACAAACCAATACGTGAGCTTTAGGCTCAGGTTGATTGACTAAAAAATTAAACATTTGTTGTACAACACAGTCCAAATATATTATTTACACAACAAAAGTTCATAGAGATTTTCTCAGATTCTCTTGCTTTAACAGATTAGAAAATGTTTATAAAATTGGTTAATAATACCACCTTAATGCAGGCATCTCGATATAGAAACCAAACAATTCCGATTTTAATGATATATTTTATTAAAAAATATATTTATTTTACGAAGATAACTATCGCAAGGATTAAATAAATATCGGGATTTTCTCTTACCGTAGACTCATTTTATGATCTACGATGGTCCCCTCAGTTCATAAAATCAGAAATCTACCAACATTACAAAATAACTATTGTTACATTCAATATTATCTCATTCGAAAGTAACCTGCACAATCTTTTTATTAAAAATGCTTTTTCGTAATACTAAATTGTTATTATTTTCAAATCTATTTTTAAGTCACCCATTGTATTGTATAACTTAATAATGTTTATTGGAATGAGTGGAGATATAATTAGGAAGAACAATGAACGCGGTCTGTCAGACCCGAGTAGAAACAATGCGAATATTTCTTCTCAAAAACGCTTAATCTCTTCTACCATTCATCTCAGAATGTGGAAGAATTAACATATGAATAGCGTAGAATTAGCAACTCTATCAGATCTCCCAACAATGCCCAATGCCACGACCCACTAACGACTACATTATTCAAAATTGTTTATTTATCTTGGAATCATTGCATAGAAATCGAAAACTGCAATTTAAAACCTTTTACATTTCCTCTTCACATTAATTAAGAAATGGTCTATCTATTGTACTTTTTTGAATTGTATGGAATGGATTTGGCTAATTATGTTGTTAGATAATAATAAAGCACAGCTTGAACTAATTTATTTGAACATGTCTTTTGGAAATAATTAATTACTATATCCAGGCTAAGGATCTCACAAAGCCATGTAAAACAGTTTTAGAAGGGTAGGTACCAAAGTTACCTTCACTTCAGACCTATCAACGAGAAATAAATTTATCTATGGAATGAATTGAATGCGATGACAGGCAGTTACCTTTTAATAATGACTTTTTTTTCTTTGTTTATGCATTTTGGTACGAGAACGATAAGCGATCACCGATTTCAAAATTAACAACGAAAAAATAATTTATTCTTATTTGCCTAATATTTACACATAAAATGTTTTTGTAGCCTTGATAGAAGCACGTGTCTGAGCATGAAATAATTATTTTGCATTATCAATATATCTCCAATCCAAGTATTTCTACATATTCTACAGATGTACAATCGATACTTAAATCTCGTAATCAATTAAAAATATTCATAGGGTACCTAGTAGATTTTTTCATTGAATTTTTCTAGAACATATAATCAAAATTGAATAGTAGTATAATTTTAAATAATTATGTACCTATTCATCAAAGTTTTTCTCATTAATGTAAATGTTGCTATCCACATAGTATTTAGCATCCCACTACACATTATGATGTTGTGTCATGGCTGGTGTTGGACACGATATATTATTATTTTTCAAAGGTCACGTAATATTAAGCGTTCTTAAATAAATGATGGGGCCACTAAATAAATTTAAAATGTATCCGTGTAATAAATAATAAGGTCTTAAACCTCACAATGCAGATACGTGTAATCGCGCCTTAAACCTTGGTACAGTTGCCGGCAAACTTCTTGGACATTTTTCGGCGTGGTGGGGGTATGCGCAGAAGACAAATTTTGGGTCTCGTTGGTGGAATGGTACATGCGCAAACTCTCCCCCACTTCGCCGAAAAATGTTCAACATGTTTGCCGGCATCTGTAGCCAAGAAGGAGAGAACGCACAATCTCCACCATGAAATAACACTTTCCTCGTCTATGTTCAAATATTTTCTTGAGGCTTCTGCCTTGTAATGAGATTCTCTTACAAAGATTCAGCTGATCATGCCAATCATCTCACTCAGTTCACCCATGTATAATATTTTCGGTTTTCTTCAATACTCACATACCTTATTCTCTTTAAATAGATTCCAAATTTATTTCTTCCTTTTTAGGTTTACATATAAACGGAAAATATTTGCGAAAAAATCGAATTAAATATGATAAAATTGTAATATATTGCATCTATATCATTTAATTTATTTTACCAGCTATATACAATATCGTGCACAATAGTACAAAGATAAATTTTACAACACTATAATAGTAAGTACTGAGCCATGGATCTGCTTCTGTTAAGATCGAGTCGCACGGAGGCGAAATCCATGGCTGTAGCGCCATTGAAAAAAAAACGTAGAAGGGTTGCATCATATATTGTACGAATACAACCTAAATATAATAATTTCGTTATCTGTCCGTCTGTCTGTCTGTCTGTCTGTCCCCGTAACTTCGTGTAGCGTCCGTAATTTCGTTCGAATCCACGGCTAAAAAAAACATATTAAACGGTCGGAGACGGGCCAGCAAACCCAAACTTAACGCATGTTGCTACCGCCAAGCCTGCGGGACCGGTCAGAAATACAGTACATATAGGAAATAGCAAATACGTGAACCATTTCACTTTAGAATAGTTCATTTAACTGCCGGTAGAGGAAATATTAAAAAATGTTCAAATATTGATAAAAGTCGTTATTACTATTTCATGGGTGTCCGTTATAAATAAATAAATACTTATTCTTTAGGAAACGGCATGTAAACGTATCGTCATTTTTGACGGATTACTGCTAGTAGTACTCTTGAGGAGGCCAAGACCCACTAGGGGTTGTACTCGTAGTGCCAAGAGTGATGATGACAGTTAGTAGTAAATAAAAAAAAACAAAAGTGAAATGCCAAAACTCGTCATTTTTGAGAAATTTATGTTTTGTTGTGGACCTCACCTACCCCAAATTCTCACTACCTCATATGCATGTTAATTAACTGCATCGAGTGTCCCTTTAGTCGCAGTGGTCATATGGTGGACGCAACATACAGATAGCGAATAGCAGAACAGCAGATGTTTGCCGACAGTATTCATTCAGCGCGGTGCCCTCAAAGCCTACAAGGCAACAATCAGTAGGTACATACTTGATATCCGATTGAAAGACCTACACTGTGATCTAGAAGATGAAAAAATTGTTAATAACATGTATTGAGTAACATAAAAGTTCGTTACATAAAATCCAAGTTTAGTCCGCTGTGACGTGTTTTTCCTTTGACGCAATTTTCCCGTTGCTCCCTGCAGAAAACGTCCGCGCTAGATTACCACAACGGAGAGAAATTAGCAAACGTTTACCGGACTATTCATAACAATTTGTTGGATTTTCACTTAACAAGGTTGCTTCATGCACGAGTGAATCCATTCATTCAGTACGCACGTCTCCACTCCGTTGCGTATACCGTGAGATAAACCGAGACAACGAATTATTTGAGTTGGTATTGAGTAATACTAAATGTACTTAATTGAATTATCTATTCAGTTGTAGGTATTTTTCATTTCACTGGACTTCAGTGAATTTTTCTATCAAAATTAACTTACATGATGTTAACTGGTATCTTAGAGCACAGTAATTATTATCTATCCCTACACGGAATGACCGAGAATTATATGATCATGGAGACCTTTTAGCCCCTTTAGAAAATGTTTCTTTATCTGTTGCTCCTCATTTGCAAAGAACTACGATGTAAAGGAAGAACCTGTTGCTATCTTCAGATGGTCAATCAAGGGTAGGATATTTTATTCTCCTTGTGAACTTCTACGTAGCGTTTTTTGGAATCTCGTTTTGTAACATACCTCAAGTATAATATCTATTTACCTACTGTTCTTTATACCCTGTTGCGGAATGTTCTTTGCCACGCGATCTATTTGTGTTGAGAGACATTTTGCATTCAGGGTGTTCGTATTTCAAAAAGAAAACATAGTAAGTATATCGGTGTCCAGCAATGCATATTTTGGATACATTTCTAGTCCGGTTCATGTGGTCCCCTAAGTCATTGACTTTTTAATGTGTATCGTTACATGTGTTATTATAATATAAGTAAAAGAGTATTCAGTTTTAGTTTAATTAACGTATCGTTGTCCAGTTGGTTGCATCAATTCAAAAATATCGGTAGAAATGATTATATAGTAACGAAGCTAAAAAAAGAATCACGTACTTCTGTCAAAGTGACAGTTGTTTGAGGTTGGCACAATACTACCGAAGGATCTGGAATCTTCGAAGTGTCGAACTTTCGAGTGACGTCTGCAACTTTCCAGGAAAATCTGTAATTTACGAGTACTTGCTAGTAAACACTGGAAACGTCTGGATAACAGCATTAGCCATATAAATACGACACACGGGAGTAAGGTATGAGTTATTTTCCGTGCGCGTAGACAGCGATAATACAAGCGAAGGTAGCCGCGGGCGGCGGGTCAGGCCGGCCAAGCGAGCGGTAGCGGCGAGAAGCCAGTGGTGCCAAGCGAGCGGTAATTCGATTCTAGAAAGTTCTTACGTAGCGAAATAAAACTGAAGCGAAATTAATAAGTGCGGAAATTGATGGAATATTCTAGTGAATAAAGTGTCAAAGCGAATATAAAGTGTCTATTTACGAGTGATAAATTTGCGAAACAGTTAATTTAAGGAATAGCGTTACATTTAATAGTGATAAGCGACTTTGTACGTTACCGAGTAATTAATTAATCGGTATTCAATAAATCCTGTATTAAATCCCAGCGTTTTCATTAATTCCTCCTGCAGCCACGACACGTGACCATATTATACTCGCATTGTTTCTACAAACGAAACAGAATAGACGACTACAAGCATATTTTTAATCACTGCAAAATTGTTTCTCTAATCACTTCTTTGTGCCTAAATAGTCCATAATCACACGGTCTCCCTCGAATTTGCGCATATCTTAATGGGTAAATGGTGCACATCTATCAAACGGCAGAACTGTCTACTTACGCTGATATGTGCACGATAGCGCAACACATTAATACAACATATTTTAAGTTGCAAAAGTCGAGAAATCAGCCGTAATCTTTATAATGTAATGGGTTCTGAAGTCGCAAGATTTCATTTGAAGTCTCCGTTTACGATAATCACTCAACTTTGACAAATGTATTGCAATCGCTTTGCTAGTACCGAAGTTACCTCCCCCACATTTTCGTGTCCGGTTAACAAATGAACGCAATTTATTAAAATGGGTCCAGTTCCAAGGTTAGTCCGATTAGCTCTTTAGCCTTAAAATATCACAATTTCGCTACGTTTTATTATCCAATGAGTCACAAAACGTAGAAATTAGAACTGGATAATAGCTGTGGCCCACAGTCGGATTGCGAAATAGAACGAATACTATTTCAGTCACGTTTTTTCATTATCTACATAGCCATAATAACGTTCATTTTTCTCATGTAATTGTTTGGAACAAATGGAGCGTAGTAATATTCTCAGGAATTTGCAAAACTTGGGAACTAAAGCCATTCGAGTTTGGATGTGAAATGTATACTTGATTTTTTACTTCTAGTCGGTATGGTAACACTACAAATGTATCCGCGGCACGATTTTTTTGTAAAATAGGAATTTTAGAATTTTTTTGTAAAGCTTATTTTTAAACACGGTGATGAAAACCTTTAAGTAAATGAAAAAATAGAGTCTTGCATTAGCAAAAAAAAGCTAGTAAATGGAAAGGTGGTCAACCATATTTTTAAAATGATGCTCGTATGTACTCGTGACAACCTATCGCGTCTTTTCAATAAATCATTAAATAACTTACTCAAAAAAAATCAGCTCCACTCAAGATAATCGATATCTAAAGTATTATAATCTTCGGCATGGAGTGTAATTAAAGGTCTGTAGTTTTGAGCAGCCATTAAACTACTCCTACATACCCACGTCTCGCAAATCATCTGAAGTATTGTAAAACGGGTTCTGCGCTCGCGCTGTTCTGCATCAGTTCACTCGGAGCCAATGAACCCACAATTTTAAAGCCACCCCCACGCGGGAAGTGATATCTTCCTTCGGTGGCGGGATCCTTTTGCAGCCGCTTCCCTGGCCGCCCTGATCAGCGGTTCAGCGAACCTAAACTGAAGCGGTTTGGTTGATGACATCAGAGTATAGTCAACAACGGCTCGACAGCAAATTAATATTCAGTCAGTTTACGGCCGCGACTTTGACACGGCATTTTCACTCACCTTCGTATGTTCAAATTGTGTACAATCACGGGTTGTCAAGTTGAATTGTATCTTTCGTGTGTGCTGATAAACATAATCACGAAGTTTCACGAAGGAAACATGTCCTTAATACTGCGAATCCATTACATTAATTAAGACAATTAATAACGAATTTTATAGTCGAGGAAATCGGTTGCTCGCTCCGCTTCCTGGAAAACAATAAAAAAAAATTACAATAAAAGAGCGTAACACACGGATATTGTGAATTTTCTTCTTCTTCTTAACATTCCTTGTTATTGCAGTTTTCTCTATAAATCTCTATTTTATACCAGATCTTCTTCGTGGTGCCTGCATCTATTCCATTCCAGCAACTCATTAAAATTTTCCTCATCCATTTTCTTCTTTCTTCTGTATTATCATTGTGGTTACGAATAGTATACATATATTAATTATTTATTATATTTAATAGTCACTTTTTGAAAAAACATTATTTTTTAAATCTATTAGTTCGGAGACATTCAATATTTACTGTTTTTGATGTCCCTTAAGGTACAGATACACATGCTTATTTTAAGCATGCTCATTAATAAGCATGCTCAAAGCTAACAATCAAACACACATGCTTATTAGTGGCATGCTCTTGTCATAGAATAGAGAGGAACTCTAGTTCAAAATTGAAACTTTGCAAACTGAAATAGAAAATTCAAGTGAACCAATAAATCAAAATACTTTTAAATTTAGTTTTTATAATTTTTATTGTAAGATTCAAATCATTCATGTCTTTTAATAAAGTTTCATAAACATTATTTCTTCCTATATTATTTTTACATAGCGGTGACCGAGTATTCCACAGACATTCGTGATTCCTATAATACCTAAGTCACGAAAAATAATGTTTTATCATCTCCCCAACGCGCCATATTTGTTTCATCTGTCGCGGACTGAAAAGATCGCATTGATAATCGATACTAGCCGCGAATGACACAAGCATGCTCATAATAAGCAAGCCTGTTCACACATGCTCAAAAGATACCCCTTCTCATGGTGAATGACATTATCATGCCCATAAATCAACCGGCGGTTGATTTTTGAGCATGCTTATTACTAGCAATGTGCGTACACACATGCCACTAATATGAAAAGGCTAAAGAAGGTCAATATTGCGCATGCTCACGTGTCACTAATAATCATGTGTATCAGTACCTTTATTTCTTTAAATCTTATTCCAAACCACAAACCGCATTACGTCGTTGAAATAGGGCATTTAACGAATTTAACGTGGGATGAAAAGCTTTCAATATAGTTCTTGCAGGCCGACAGCCGTCGTTGTTAAACGCCCACCTTCAAATGATTTTATCTCCTCGACAAGCCGCAGCGTCACCCTTTATAGGAAGTTCACCGCTCGCGACATGGCGCCCGTCGGATGCTGGTCTGCCGCGATGACGAGGAACTATTTCAATCATGGCTCAACCCACGACAAGGATTACGAAGTCCGACTGCCGTTGCCATTTATTATATAATAATCCATGTAATGATTCTTTAATGATAACTCCGCTTCGCACCGAACCCTTTCCCTCCCACAATGGTACGATGATTGGACAAATCTGACGCACGAACTTAAAACTCCTATTGTCCTTCTAATGTAATAATTTTTCGGGCATTTCGAAAAACATTTAGAAAATAATTATACCACATTACGCGAACATAAAGCTCTACGTACTCACTCTATTTTGGAGTGTTGAATAATAATTACGTCATTAATATTATAGTCATTTTCAGATGAAATCATCGTGTTTATATTTAAATTTTTTCACATTATTATTTACGATATTTCACATTAGACATCAACTATAGTTAGGTATTCAATGTACACTTATTTTTAAATGTTGGTTCCATAATATAAAAAAAAACTGGTAAATTGTATACGAGATTGAGTCGTTAACCCGACGATATTTTAACCTATTAAATCTAGATCAAGTTAAAATTGGATTGATAATAATAATTTTTCTGCTCACCACACTTCTAATCATTCTGTTGCCCATCGCTACCAACAGGGTCAATTTCCCATATTAAAATACCTACTCGATATTGCTGAGTCATTCACGCGTATTTACACATCATCTATTTTATCACCACGGCATCGTCACCCTTCTTAATTAATGCTGACTCCTGATTTGTTCTTCACTCTATCACAAACAAATTTACTGAATTTTTCTGACTATCAATCGATACAGTATTTATCTGAACAACAGCATTTCTGCTTTATTTCAATTGTAAATAAATTAACCATATTTGGTAATCCATTATTATATCTCTACGTTACAAATTAATAAATTGTAAAGTATTTTAGTCAATTACAATTGATTTACTTATACACCGCGAAGCTCAGTGCAGACTAACCAAAATAGCATTAAATTGTGGCAGAAAATAAATAATGTGCGTACATTAGCTTTGCCCATTTGCCTTGATGTTGACTGTTACGTATGTACTTATGCGAGAATGTACTTAGGCCCGGTTGTTTCAAATTCGATCAAAGTAAGCGTAGAGTTTAAACTGAAATTTTACGTTCTCCACCAATCAGACGATCCGTTTTCGTAAAAATCTATGCTTTTATCGACCGCTTACTTTGATCGAACTTGAAACAACCGGGCCTTAGTCACAAACATTATGAAATACTCGTACGGGACAAGTTCAATAACACGACGCGTCTTGTAAATATCGAAGTAGGACTTCTTTATTTTCCTCGTGTGGCCTCCGAGGACAGCGGTGCATTAGCTTCTCGCTACGCTAGTGACGTCATCATTAATGACAGATCCTGCTGTAGGTAGTACGGTAGCAGGTACCATATAGGTACATATTTCTGATTTATTATTTTTGTCACTGCCGCCATCGAG
Source organism: Agrypnia vestita (assembly GCA_016648135.1). Lineage (NCBI taxonomy): Eukaryota > Metazoa > Arthropoda > Insecta > Trichoptera > Phryganeidae > Agrypnia > Agrypnia vestita. Next base: position 91,230 of record JADDOH010007687.1, read on the forward strand.
ATCTATAAATATAACAATTTTGAATTAATATGCCGCTGATACAATTATTGTCCCGTTTTAGTCCTGTCCAAGCTAAATTTTCGAAAATAGCGTCCTCCGAAAGATTTCCGAGACAAACGAGATGATCTGAACATGATAACTGAATAGGTGAAGTCGTAGACTTTTGTCGTCAGCGCTGTAGAAAAAGCAATCGAAAGGTGCTATTTCTACATTTGAAAAATGTACCTATTTGTCGTACAAATTATTTGCATTCAAATGTATAACATTCAAGTTTCGGATAAATAAGCGAAAAAAGCAAAGCTTCAGTAAAAAATCTCTTGACAATGTTTATATTATATAATTTTTTGAAATATGATTATTAGCAACGTTTCATAAAATTTGAATCGAAACATTTTTGCTTTTTATACAGCATTAATTTCCCAATTTCCTTTTTAATAGAATATTAACTTTTAATATCACAATCTCTCGGCAATTATTTGTTTGTTAAAATATTCATTGGCTGCCAACTGGGTACTGATAAATGCGAGCCTTGTATGGAAACAGCGAGGCTCATTTCACAATCTCTGCAAATCACAATTTAATCAACTTATATACTTTATCACCCTTTTATAATGCCTAAGATAAAGTTTCGTGATAATTCAATAATATTTGGAGCATAAATAGCAGCTGCAAGCTTTTTTCATTGATTGCTACTTTGGCTAAATTATTATCAGGAAGTGATTTCCAAATGTCATTCTTAAAGTAGAATAATTGCTATAACAATAGTTTACAATAAAGCGTACACATTATATAAGGAGCTCGTTCTTGAAACCGAAACACAGTTCCAAATGTAAAACCTTCACCTTCAATAGTCTTGTAGTGGGAGTGACAATGGATCATTAATAAAAAATGCTTCTATTATAATAATGGCGCTAATTGCATTAAATAAATCAGTTTCTGACGGATTTATTGATTTATACTCACAAATATAAAAAAATTATCTTCGTTAATAATTTTTACTTTCTCACTTAGCGTTTGAGAGCAGGATTCTATCAAATATATTATCGCGCCATTTTCCACGGGGATAGGCAGAGAAGAAAGAGCGCTACGTTCTTCTGTCCTAACACAACTTTCACACACAATACATCTTCGCATGCAGGCTCGACAATTGTTGAGGCTCCTAACAGGAACATCTTTCAGTATCTGGTTAATCTGGTCATGTCACGTCTTCCTAGGCCACCCTCTCTCTCAATCCGCCATCAATGTATTATACATAGATTATTAAGATATAGATTACTACTAATAAAACTATATTCTAATAACTAAATATTTTTTACAATTTTATTTAAGCATTTGTCATATAAATTTATTATTAAAACGAGTTTCTTAAAATTGTTCAGACAATTAATAGTGTTTTAAAGTTATATGGCGCATAAAGAAAAATGTTCGAAAACGCAAAATTATTATTTTTAGCAATTCTTAATTGTACCTACAAAATTACTATCACTATCTTTGATTGAATTAAATACTTCTGATAATATATAGTATGTACATGAATACACAATTAGTTTTAATTATGTAATACATACATTCTGAATATCATACACCTATGACATGTATCCCAAATTCGCTTGTATAAATATAAAATAAAATACATTGGAATCGAATGAAAAACTATTCTCGAATGTACCTGCTCACATAAATATTGTGTGAGTGCGCGGGTCAGAAATTGTTGGGTCAAAAAAATGTTGATCCTAATTATTTTGTTTTTTATTTTATTTTATAAACATAATTATGGCTTAATTGACAATATACTTCTTAGCCATATTATTTTAATATTATTTTTCCCGGAAATTGAACCTGAGTCTCGAATGGTAAACATGAATATTAAAAATTATTAAAGCGAACATTGATTCGAAGTAATCAATTTGCAACGTATATTATATCTATCAATTATCAGTGTTTTTTAATGACGTTAGTATTAATTTGTTTTTTACTTCATTCTATTAACTTATTTTTCTATATATTCTCATTCACTTTGTGAATTTGATTAATTTACTGTGATTAATTTTTTGTACAATTTTGGTATTTTTCTTCTTCTTCTTCTTCTACCAACCTCTCACTAATAAAATTATTATGATATATGAAAAAGTCATATAATTAAACAAAACGGAATGCGTCAAAATTGATCTTGCATTTCATTTATTATTTATCGATAATTTAATTTATTGTTACTTCGTAGTTGAAATAGATATCACCCGAAACTAATTTATGTAAATTTAACAATTCCATAGCTTCCTGGAATACACGGCTAAAAAACGAAAGTACACGAATCGAACCTCGAACAGCAGCGCGGCGACTAGACGACATAGCCACCATCACTTCTACGTGGCCAGTCAAAAGTATACTATATTGTAAAAGCAGGGCTTAGCTTAGTGAACCATTAATTTACGCCACCCCTGTGATATTTCACCGATGTACGGGTAGTATTTATATAACAATATAAATAAATAAATATCCGTCTTATTGAGAACTATTTTAATAGAAATATTTTAGTAGTAGGCACCTCTAGATGTGAATCATAGCAGACAAATAGAGAATAACAGGTTTTTTCTATAGTTTAAGGCGAACAGAAAGCCGTTATTTTGTACAAAAATTACGAGGGTGTGAGGGACAAGCGAGGGGGTGGACAAGACAGCCTTCTCTCTCTATTTGGGAAGACGTGTCCAGCCCGCTTTTTTCAGTTCCGAATAGTCGGCTAAAACCAAAGTGGACTCGTAGGACGTCTCGACCCGTCCGGTTTATTGAACTTAACGTTACAATTTAATTCGCGAAAATAACATCTATCCGAACGGAACAGATGTTTAAAAAAGACAGATTTGACAGCGCATTGGTTTTCTTTTTTCAAAGATCGTGAATTGGTAAAAACGTGAATTTTCACTTTTAACCGAGCAAAAACCAGATGTTTAGAAGCAGATCAAAGAATTGAGGGAGGTTTTGTTATTCTTTCTTAATTTATTTCAGAAATTCATTCAAATGAATATGATAACCGAATTTTTATTTTGTTTTGTGTCTCGTTACGTATTTCTTTGGAGGTGTAAAAATAAGCAATTTATTAAAATAAAATCGCGTTTTCAATGAACAGTCATACCTACAGAGAATTTTTTTTTTTTAAATATAAACGAAATACCTAGCTTTGAAGTACTTATTACTTTCTTAAAAATCAATGTATTCACACATATGCTATTTTCTTTTTCGTGAAAACTTTATTTGGCTCGGAAAGGGTTAATCAGGTTAAGAATTTTCATTCGTTATTTTTTTTTATAATAATAATAAAACTAAAAAAGTTTATCAAAGTTTAAATTTTAAAAATAAAAAAGTTTAAATTTTTAAGCGTATCTACCGGTGGTTAATTTTTCTGACTTTGTTTTTTTCTAACGGAATAATTTTAAACTAACATTTTGAGAGCGATGTTACATTACAGACGTTCAGGAAAATAAAAGAAAATACAATAATATTCAACTGCCGCGATAACCGTAAACTTTACGTGATAAAATCAGCAGCTAGCAGATCTTTGATTCTTTTGTGTTCAATTATGACATGAACGGGGGGTTATCAATTTTATAATAATAATTCCTCCTCGTGATTCTTGAAATGTCATTCTTGAAAACATATAATTCACGTAGTTTTAAAATAAAATAATAAGCTAAAAGTTTTAAGCATTCGTAAGATCTGGTAAGTAATTCCAACAAATACAAATAGTAACGTTTATAGAATCATTTTATTCTGTCTTGGTGATGGAAGCAACTACTTTGAACCGATTTTTTTTGTACAACATTTTTAAAACATTTGTTACAATAAACACGCGCCCACTCTGATCTTTCTCTAATCATTGTTGCACGGCAGTGACCTTAGAATCACTCAATGGCAAAAAAAACTTACACGGAATAGCAGAAACAAAGCCTCCACTCAGATCATTATATAATGCGAGGACAAGCGAATCAATAGACAAGTCCTACGCAACACGGCCTTCGGCAGGAATGGCGGGGGAGTGTGCCCCGTATTGTCCTGACTAGTCAATAAGAAATAGGATCATTTATTTCCGAGTTGAGGGCGTTGTAATACGTGCAATAACTTAGAATATGATTTATGAAGACAAATCTCCAAGCGATCCATTTGCCTTTTTAATATAATTGTACCAATAAAAATAGGTGTAATGTAAAACCTAAGAACATTATTTGCATGTATTAAAGATATGTTTTATATATGTAAAAAAATAAACCTAAATCTGATCCTGTGATTGTGTAACTTTAACTGTACATATTAAAATAATTCAATCATGCGATGATAGTTTTAACCCATTTTAAATCTACAGGATTATTTGGAAAACATTAATAACCTCGCAGGACTATATTCTTGATTTAATTATAATTATTATGAATCGAAAATGTTCAAGTATCTAATATCAATAGTCAGGGAGTTATTCAATATTAAACTTTGCATTTATTTTCAATATTTCTGACATATTTTTTACAAAACTTTGAACTATCATTACAGTAACTTATATAGATTACGAAAAATTCATTCGTTTCAATAAAAGTAAAATAAAATGATAGAAACCCTGCAGAAATTCCAATCGGAATGTTTTCCATTTGGAATTGGAAGGGTTTTTATCATTTTATTTGACTTGTATTAAAGGGAATGAATTTTACATATTCGATATAAGTTACTGTGATGATAGTGCAACGTTTTACAGAAAATAAGTCAGAAATATTGAAAAAAAAATGCAAACTCAGATAATCTCCCTAACTGTCTATTGATATTATTAGGTCATGGTTGTTTGAACGTTTTCGACTCATAATAATCATAATTAAATCAGGAATAAAGTCCTGCGAGGTTATTCATGTTTTCCAAATAGCCTTGTATAAATAATTATATTACACCACAAAGTACCAAACCATGGGCGGATTTATGGTACAGGGGCTCGATGCACTGCACATTTTAAGGGCCATCATCTAAAGATGTGGATAATAACACAACATAATGTAAACTACAAACATCTGCTCAAATGTATAAATGATGCTTTAGAATAAGCTATCAAAAATAACAGACCTGGGACCTGAAGCCTAGTCCCTGCGCCGACCCTACAAAAAGAACACAATTTTTTGACCTCTCTGTATTTTTGGAGCTGGTAGTACATAGTATTTTAGGCCTTAATTATAAAATATTGTTTTAATTTTTTTTACTCAGTCACTCGGGGACTTCTGAAAACTAGGGCTACGGGTCTCTATAAATTCACTATTGAAAGTAAAATAGTAATAACTAATATTATACTACAAATATCATTGTAATCTTATAGCTAAAAGGTTAGCGTGTGCAAAAATATTTTAAAAATAAACTACAATAAATATTATAGAAGTCTCACAGAGATGAATCTATTTATATGAGAAAGTAGGTTTGGAAGTCCTTGGGAGTTTACAGGGCTTACGATCTGTTATATGGCTGACTTAAGTGATCACTTTACACAGTGCAATGTTCACTGATTCCACCCGTTTTCGATTCGATAACACATCGTATTACAATTAGCAAATTGAATATATGATATTTATGTACGATGCTTCACTTCACTATGGTTGAAATTTGTCATTCCCATGAAACAGTATCTAAAGACATGTATCTATGACATCTATATGTCGCCGCTGAAATGAGACATCTATTTTTTGACTAGAATATGAAGCATTATTTTTTATGTCTATATATATATGACGTCTTCATCTTTGTCTTCGTCTCTGTCAGACATTTATAAAATATATTGTTTAATAACGATTCCTCTAGAAGGGACACAAAATCCAGTAATTATGATCTTGGAAAAATTTGAACATTTTCAAAAATATTGTAAATAAACAACACATTACGTTTCATCGAAATGGAATATAATGATTCCTGTTAAAGTTTTTGTATGGCGGTATGTACAAATAGTATTGTGAATAATCCGCACTCGCGTAGTTGTCCAGGATTTTCAATTATTACCAAAGCTTTTATTACGAGATTGAATTTCATGCATGTACGAATCGAATCTATGATATCAGAGTAAATCAATTTCGTAACATTCCAAAGGATTCGCGACAGGCGATAAATATACATACCTATATTTAGTATCGACATCGAACGTGTGTTGTGACGCCTTCGTCTATAAATATACTTAGACATTTGCAGTCTTTAGGTAAACAACTTTATACACAATATTTATCTCCGCGAATAGAAACGACATAATTACGAAACATACTGCATTTAATAATTCAATTTACCTTTATAATTGGTCGAAATTTTTAGAAGTAACTGTTAAAGAATATACCTATCTGATTTTGAATTGAAAAATCGGTGAAATTTATATTTTTATACCAACCTAACCTAACCTAACTAATAATTATTGGCAAACATTTTTTCAAATGATTTTGTGTGAGCGGTTGGTCTTCGAAAACGGTACAATTTGGCTTTATTTATTCGTTTATTTGGTACGTGTTTATTATATTATTAAATTTTAACTAGCAGTAACAATATACTGAAGGTGAATTTTGTCCTGTAATCAGATTTACCTCATCTTTTAAAATAGGGATAAGTAACGTGATTTTAAATTCGAAGGCACATGATTTTTATGAGAATTGCTTAATAAATGACAATTAAAAATGGACATACTGTTCAGTTTACAAAAAACAATAAATTTATTATTCTAAATGGAAACCAAGATCCTAAGAATAGCAATTAAAATGTCTTTTCAGGAGTGAAATAACATAATTTATCATATTAATACATGGCAAAAAGTAGAACACATTTTGTTTTCACTACCATTCACAAATATTTCAATGTTACATAAATCACATTGAGCGGTGGGCGGTCCATTATTAATATTTCTAGTAATGCAATATTACTCCTCATTTTGTATATTACTCCGCCGTTTGGGATGTATCCCAAGGCGGAATCAGCAGAGGCTGCGCCATTAGGACTAGCGGACCAGAGGGCGAGTCGTGACTTTAAACGCTAAACTTTAAGGCAGCGCTGCTTGACTTTCCAGCGCCAGGGGCAACTATAACAATATTCGAAATTGTCAAATGTATTACGATATTATCAATTGACATCGGTATTTTTCTATTTTCTAAATATAATTATAAAATCTAATTAATCAAAGCCAAAGCAAAATCTAATTAATCAAAGCATACCGACCAGACAAACTGTTCTTATATCTGGATAGCAACATATTTTGTAATATAAATATATTTATAAATATATTTTGAATAATCGCATAGATTCACCTGAAATTTTAAATTCTATACACTTTAATGTCCCGCAGAGACGAACAAGAGCACCACGCCTTTTCCACTTAAATCATTGCAGAACAAACTACGGTAAAAACTGTATTATTAACAGAGTTCTAGATACCTATGACACGGCCTTTGCAGATCTCGATATTTTATATTTAAGTTTTGAGCAGTTTACAAAATCCCTTACGTATAAACTCGCGCGATGACATTTTTCTTCCCATACATGTGAACACACACACGAACACATAAAAACACACAAATACACACACTCACATAAACTCACTATTTGACATATTGTTTTTTCTTTTTTTTATCGATCCTGGTTTAATATTCTTGTATATATGAGTTTTCTTGTAATTGGCACAAGGCTCTACATCAATAATTGTTTTTTTTTCAAGATTTATTAATTATATGGCTGTAAGAAAACCAATAAATGAAAAATAAAATAAAATAAATAAAACAAAGTAACATTTGTGTGAATAAATGTAATGTTAATTATTTTTCTTCACATAAAAAATATTTTACTTATTGCGATTAATTAATAACCCCATTTTACTCCTTTTAAATGAGGAGGAGAAATCAATATTTTCGGCTACTAAATTAAACGGTTTTCTGATATTTTTATTGCATTGTTTTCATGAGATAAAATAGTGGAGTGAAATATTTTTGATTTTGGGGGTAATGGTGTCTATTTATGTTTATTGAGATGTTCTCTTAATTTGTTTTCCAATTGTTTTGTATTTTGTATATTGTTTTATTTCCATTTGAAGACTGTTAAAAAATTTTATGCCTGTGTATATGAAATTTTGTTGATATTTTTTTATGTTGCATTTTGGGATTTTAAAGTTGGCTCGTGATCTTGGCGATGTGTTTTTTTAGAATTTTATATTTTCGTCTTTGATGAGTTGCATAATCGATATTTTTTATATGTATATGTATGACTGCAATAATTGTTCTGTAATTGTTATTGTAAGTTACGTCCCATCCTATCATTCCATATTGGAATAGTGAGTGGACAGTCGCATAGTAGTGAGTGAGTGAGTAGTGAGTATTGAGTGGACAGTTGCATAGTATCATTTATAAAATGAATGTAATAAATAATTTGTCGCTCGTTACTTTTCCTTCGTGCATTCTTAACGGGTTTCAACTTAAAATGATGTAATAAAAGTTGAATGAATAATGGCGTTCTTTTAAGGATTTAATACATTCACGCAATAAGAGTTGGCCATAAAATCTCAGCACCCGGTTGCATAAAATGAATCTTTTCTGAATATTGATTTGGCGCCGGCTGCTGCGGTCCGCACTGCACTACTGTCTGCATGTCTCAGATACTCGGGAACCTTACGGTTCAAAGATCGCTGGGAGAGTCTGACTCTCACCCATATTTAAAGGACACATTTAAAAAACTTACAGAATTTTCATTTAAAAGTTGGAACATTCATTAACTTATCTACTTATTTTATTTAATATAGCTGGTCGTACCCGGCGTTGCACGGGTTAAGGATTAAGTAAAAAATAAGTTTGTGAGGGAAAATAAAGGTTCCCCTGTTCTCTAAAAAACAATGTTTCCGTTTAATGTTAACACAAGTTATTGTATCATTACTGTAATAATTTTTTTGTAGATATTAATGTCCTCTACATTGCTCTATTGTCAATAATTTCCGCAGCGTACACGATATATTTTTTTTTTTGTATTTTTTTCACACTTTGGGTTTTCACAGTTTTCATACGGATCCCTAACATTTTTGAAAATATTCTATAGCCTATGTTCATCGGGTATAATGTAGGATTCTAAATGTGAAAGAATTTTTCAAATCGGTCCAGTAGTTTCGGAGCCTATTCAATGCAAACAAACAATCAAATCTTTCCTCTTTATAATATTAGTATAGACTAGCTTTCCCTTCGCTTCGCACGCGTAGATTTTTAGTAACTTTCAGTCACATTTTATCAATTCAACATTAAGATATATGTCGTCGCAGACCTTTTGAGTTCTACAACTTCTCTATAGAAAGTATTTAAATATCTCTTACCGTTAAGGCAGCGTTCGTAAAAAACGCATCGCTCGACCATTTTTTCGTTGTATAATAGGTCGCCACGAACAGCCCTTTATTTTAAGTGGATAGTATATAGCCTGTGTCCACCTTGAAAGTCCATTCTAAATACTGGTGAAAGAATTTTTGAAATCGGATGAGTAGTTTCGGAGATTACCTCCTACATCCAAACTTACAAACTTTACCTCTTTATCTTATAATAATAATATCACAATAATAAAACCACTTTATCGAGTTTTTACCAACTAGTTTCAGCTCACAGCTGAGCCGTCATCAGAATGCGTTTCATCTTTACTTCTTTATCTGCTCTTTCCGTATTTTATCAATATTTATAAAACAGATTTCTCGTCTTAGTAGAAAGGTTATTATCATCTTTTAACTTTTATGTCACCGCAACGAAACACAAGCCGCCTCGTAAGTGCCTCTTTGAAGTATTTACATCGCCCGTAGTAAAATGTCACCAATTTTTTTCTTGTCTAGTTTTTAGCTCGACTTTCTCCGCCACCCGCCGGTCGCCGATCGGATCAATTAATCCTGACGAAAAGTTTCAGCACTCGTCTACCTTTCTGAAAAAAGTTCGTCAATAAATAACGAGTGCCGAGTCACTGTTGACTTTCTATAAAATAAGACCTTAACCTTCCGTTCTGGCGAGACGTTTGATCGACGGTGTCGGGTCTTTTGTGATTGACATCTGTTGTCGGATAGAAGCTTTAAAACTTTTGGTTCGATTCCATTGTCTACGAAATGTATTTTATTAATCGTGATCACGCGCTGCTTATTATAATGTAAAATTTACAATATTTGCTGGACAGAATGGAAAATTAAAGAAGACATCTTGAAACATACAAACACGTTGTTGATTATAGTATTAAATGGTTCAGATATATTTTACGGCATTACAATTTGATAATGTAATAGAGTAATAAAGAAAATTGAAAGAAATGAATAATGGAAGTTGAAAAATTGTTCAGATATATTCTCCGGCATAATAATTTAACCATGTGATATTTGTATATTTTTATTTATACATCTTTATTTAGTTAATGATACCTACATAATTGTTTATCATTAGCTAATATTATAAACATTACCTATATATATGTACACTTATTAAATAATATTTCTCTTCATACATTTTCCATATTTATGTGCCGTTTACATTCTTGTTTGAACATATCGATTCTGCTCAGCTTCTTCACACCTTCTGGCAGGCTATTAAACTAATATATTCCCTTGTACCTTTTTTCTATTTGGAATACTTATTTTGTTTGCGTTTCTTGTATTATGTCTATGTATCTCTGTGTTATATTTGATCTTATTTTTAAAATATTTTGGCATGTTGTCGTTTAATATTTTGTGAATGAATACCTATCATTGTATTTAATTTTAATCCTTGTTTTATATTAATCCAATTTAAATTTGAGAGCATCTTTTTAATTTTGGAATATCCATTTCTCTGTAGAATTATTCTCATTGCTCTATGCTGTTGAATTTGTAATTTTCTTATATCTCCTTTATTATATAGTTAAAAAATAGTGGGGCAATATTGAAAATGAGGAGCGATTATTGATTTATATATGGTTATCGCTGTTTCTTTAGTTAATTTTGGTTTTATTCTTTCTAAGAATGATACTTTCTTTGCAATTTTCTTTGTTATGTATTCAGCTTTTTTTAAATGATAATATAGAGTCTACAATTATCCCCAAATATTTTATTGTATCCACTATTTCTATTTCTTCTCCATCAACCTCTATCTTTATCTCATCATTATTCCTTTTATTTCCTATTAAGATAATAAAAATAAAGAAGGAAGAAAGGAAGAATCTTAGAGAGTCGTGTGCGAACTATTGTAGAGGACAGAAGAAGAAAGGTTAATGGATAAGGAAATCTGATTATTCTAAAAGCAAGATTAAAGTAGAGGCCTTCATCATCAAAGGTGTCTTAAGATAAATAATAATCTGCCGTGAATTAAAAACAATAGTGTAGGTACCATAAAGCAAATGGACTAGTAAATATACAGGGAGCCGAAAAATACAAAAAGTTGAGACACCACGAAAAAACTATTAATCTCAATAAGATAGACAAATGCTATTATGTGGGTGTGTCTATTTGAATTACTCGATCGTTTGGGGACTGGGGTTTATGTTTTCTCGAGCATATCGCCGAAGGTCTTTTTGCCTGATGCAACTCTGGGGAATGGAAGCCCATCACGTTAAAGGTTTCATTTCAAATTGTGATATTATCGGATATTGTTCATAAACAGTTATGGTTATGGCTCGTCAGATGCCCGACGTTCTCTCCGAAGGAAATGCAAGTTTAGCATTAACGTAAATATTTATCATCACACTTCCATATAAAGCGTTCGTGTCTTGCTCGCATGGTACCGATGCTTATTTTGAATGCAATAGAATCAAAATGCGTCGTGGCATCATTGCAGAGAGCCTATTTAGAATTTTCCAGCCTCTGGTAGCATTTTAAACATCGCATAATCCTTCGTATCTTATTAACAATGCCTGTTGCTACCGCGGAGCGTTCTTTTTTACAACTTTAAAATAATAAAAAAATATTTAAGGCTGATCATGAAGCAGAACCGACGTTAACAAAAACCGAGGTAATCTTTCTATCATCTCAACAGCATCGGATATATTAAAAGAATTTGACATAGAAGATTTAATTTAACTATTTTCCCAAATAAAGCACTAAAACTCCAATTAAAATAATAATAGTAGAGGTAATAACTAGATACATATTAATTAATTAATACACGTCAAACTTTCATCTTCAAGATTGTTTCATTCATGTATGATAAATGTTGTATTTTTTTTATTTCTGAACGTAAATATGTACGCATGCGAGAAAATATTTACATGTTCCTGTACATGTTCAATACAATTCACGTTGAAATTGTAAAAATAAAAGTAAATTTATCAAATACTTATTAAAACTATTTTTCAATGGTCGATTTTAGCAAAAAATATAAATAAATTGGGGGCGCAATCTATTAAACAGTCAGGCGCGGGCCTACTCGTCGCCGGGCAGTGCGAAAACGATCAACAGCCTATCAACGTATCTTTAGCAAAACGAATAAAAGTGACATGAGGTAGGTACTTACTTCCCAAGACGTTCACGAACAATGATCGTCCGCCATTAGCTGGGACACGAATGGCAATTTAGCAGGCAAGCACCTATGTAGGTACCTTCAGGTATTCTCATCTAAATTAGTTCACCAGTAATTATAACCAGTGTAATGTTATGCAGCCAAGTTCCACTCCTTAAGAAAAGGGACAATTGAAGCGTTTTAATTAGAGGCCGACCCGTAGGGCGCTAGGATTATATTGTTATTGTATTCCATCGAATATACATAATGATATGGCTCGATAAAGCGTGCTATGGTGGACAGGAAAATATTTAAAAGTTCGTTTTTTGCCCGCTGCAGTCGAACGGTAATCCTATTTTTGCAATACAGACGTATTTTACAAATAGTAAGTACATATAGTATTATTAATATTTAAAACATTAAATTCGTGGTTAGATATTATAACAGAATGTTAGTTAACTTAGTAAAAACCACTACCAGATTTAAGGTCTACCAATTTCGAGACGTACCCGTTTCTTCGTCAGGACCAACACTACACTACTATATTCACGACACTATACACCACGACCATAGTATTGTTAAACCTTCAGCAATATTTATCACATGTGCGTTAATCTTAATTAATAACCAAATTATTATAATGTCAATGCCTCCACCCCGTGAAAGAGAATGGTGAAAATATAACATCGAACCTTACGCATTCTAAGTTTTGATCTCATTCCTAGAAACGCACTTCTTGCCATCTCTATTCGAGCTTTTACTTCTCAAGATGTATACCAATTCTCGTTCACCCATGCACCTAAGTACCTACTTGTATTGTGTGACTCTTTCTATTGGTTCATTTGGCCTCGTTTTTGGTTCATTTTTGATGGTTACATTTGGCGCCGGAAGTGGTCCTTTTGATAGTATTAAGAATATGGTTTTGCGAGTGTTCATCTCCAGGCTACACTTGTTACTAGCTTTATTCACCTTTATTTCTAGTGTTTGGAGGTCATAGGCATTGTCCGCAATTAGCACAGTATAATTCGCAAATATACCTACCTAATATTGTTGAATGGTTTACCATTCACCATATCCCGGCGTGTATTTTATTAACTTCACGACATTTGTAAATGTCGGTATATTTTCCAGACAGCTTTAATTTGAAGTAAAGATCGTGGATAACGTATCAGCAAACTAGTATTGGCAACAAGATTGTTTGACGATCAAGTATGAGCCATGTTATTACGTCTACTTTCGAAAATGTATTTCTTGTTAATTGAAAGCAGCACGAAAGTAACAAATTTTTCTATTAAAAAATGTAGGTGATTTCCTTGAATTACATCCCTACGCGCCACAACTTGAAACTTCCCATACCCTACCTACCCATTAGGTCACTGACAGCGGCGTGCAATCAATATTTTCAAATAATTAACTAGAATTTCTTTGAAATAAATCGAAATTAAACATGTATCTCGTAATTTTCCCATCACAACATTTTTTAATGTAATGTATAATGATATTCTGTCAAAAAAAAGTAATTTCGCTCTTTTTTCAAATATAGGTAGGTACATATAATGTGGTTTCCCAAATATTTTAGTTTTTTTCTAAATAAAAGCTTTTTTGCGTTGCTCTGAAAAGAGTATATATATTTTATTAAAAAAGAACATAATATTTCACATAAAAATTTAAAAATAATAAAAGTACACATCATACCTGAAAAGAGAAACAACATTTAAAGCTATTATTTTATATTAATCGATTAACATTCACAGGCACTTTATCAATTATTAAATTTTATTCACCGGTATATTATCATTTAAAACATAATTTTTCACAATAGCTCGATTGTCAGTTGTTTGTTTGTCAAAAGCATTTTCACAGAAATACAAATGTTCTATTTTACCAATTCAAATTAAATATATGTAAATGAAGATCAGTAGGTACCTACTGATCTTCATTTACATATATTTACGTACAACTCAAGCTTCAATATACTGACTGCACGCGCCCTGAAAATGACCCTCGTAGTGTATTTGTGTAGTAGGTTCGTAGGAGCGGGTACCTACAATGTATAAGAACATTGTTACGGTAGGTATTTAGTGTCTCTGCAGACACCAACGAAGAAGAAATATATTCGAAAAACAAAAAGACAATTTCTGAACCTGAACACTGAAAAAATGTTAAAAAGACAAAAACAAAATATAATGATATGTGTATGAGGTGTGGCGAGGCAAAGCAGAAAAATTTATTTTTAGCAAGGACGATATTATTTATAAATTAAATTATAATTATTTAGTTTTTCATTTTAGCTAACTTGCCGAAAATGCTGCTTTACAAAGATTGATTAATATCGAGTAGTGCGGTCATCTCTCAACGTAGGTACACTAAAAAATAATAATAATAAAGTACGGTAAGTAAGCTACTTTTTCATTATGATCCACCATACGACGGGCTATACTCTAATTTCAAAATACTTACCGAGTGTGATAACTAAGATAAAAAATAATGTCAGGTTCATATTGTCTGCGATGATCTCACGGAGAGAAAATTGTTTATTATATGTGTAAATACATGGAAACTAGTGATCACGAACTAGGAGTCAATCTCTGATATCTCTAATTCACAATCACTAACAGTTATATCGTGATGTTATCATAAAACTGTGATCACGGTTACGGTTTTCAATCACTGATATCATCAAATGCCAATCACGCTTTTATCTCTTCACTAATGGAAACTACTATTGTTAAGTTAACTACCTAAAAATATCTAAATTAACTACAGTTAAATAGATTCGGGATCATTTCGCCGTATTATATTCGGAAAACAACAAAATGGATACATATTTTTAAAAAATCACACGGTTGGTAGGCAATGATAGTGTAAAAAAGGAATAAATATGGATTACCTTCCATTGTTTTGCATAATCACAGTACATTGTTTTAGATTAGAATTATACCGCATTAATAATGGCGTTACGTAACCTGCGCGGAAGAAAGTGCATTCTGTAAATGCGTGCCAACAATTTGCAGTTCATGCATCAGTCAAACGTAAATTGGGTTCAAGATGGAGGCAATTAAAATTTCTCAAAATAACGGAAGTAGGAAGTTGTGCGAAGTGCATGCAGTGCGGGGCTATTATCAACGTCGTAGTAAATGGGATCATTTAATACTCGCAGCGTGACGCGACGAACAAGAAATATAATGATGACGCAGAGCATTGAGGAAGATGACGACTTGTGTATCTGCAGTTTCATTCACATAAGGCCGGCCGCACTTTGGATACGAATTAGTACGTACGTATTCGTACGACTATTTTCGTACGTATTGGAGCGCGCACATTGATTGCGTCTTGCGTTGTCACGATCAGTTACTTTGATATTTCTCCAATGACGCTTGTGCCAAATGAATAATCTGTATCTTCTGGAAAAATCTATTATGGCAGACTTAAATAATGACAAATTTCATGACTAGGTATATATCTAATAGATTCACAAATGCTGAGGAGAATCGAAGTGCAACGAAAGCTCATAACATCGGTGAAATATTTAAAAGTTTTTTTGTTCGAAGTACATAATTATACCTCACCTTCATTAAACCAAATTATTTAACTTACAGGTATTTTTTAGGTCTTTAGAGATTCTCCGCCATGATCTGCGCTGATGGTCACGTAGTTGAATCACTTTGGTCCCACAAACATTTGTGGTCATGTGTCAAATTGACAAAATTTTCAATATCCGTCGTACGAAATCGCAAAAATTTCCCAACAAATCCGGATCGTGTCGGACGTCGTATCTATACGTGCGTACACACACTACTAAATCGTGTGCAGTGTGCGGTGTTCAATACTACTTCGAAGGCCAGGAATGTACTTGCGTATTCGTACGAAAACGCATCCAGTGTGCGGCCGGCGTGATGCTGTGTATTGTAGGTAGTACCTACCTCAGGTGCGCTGAAGTAACATAATAAAGCTAAAGTCCTGGATAGAAAGATTTCACCTATTGCTTGCCCAACGTAAATTGGCGTGCGGCGACTTTGGAACTAAAACCCGCCCCGCCCGCACCCGGCGGTAACCCCTCGCCCTGTCATTCAGTTCAGTCTCGTATTTGAGCGCGATCTGTGACATCTTGATTTCCAATAGGTATACACTGAATTATTACGTCCAAAACATCCAAAGCAGTCCGGGATGGTGCAAGAACAATTGCCAATGAAGTATTAAAGTTTTGCGAAGCTGAAAAAGCAAATAATGGACCGATATTACCGTTTGACAGGTTGACAGATAGAGCGGTCGCCATTACTGGTCTGTTTATTTAGTGTTGCCCGACCAAATTTCTATTAAAGGCTCCGACACCAGTCACTGGACATTCTGTACATTATGTATTGCGTAATAAATTTATACCCTGGAAATTTCTGTACATTATGTATTGCGTAATAAATTTACACCCTGGAAATTTCTGTTACGCGACAGGGACGCCCTCCCTCGCACGTCAATTTATACTGGTACGTCTATACAGAGGGGGCATATCGAGGTGTAACAGCGCTTAAGGGGGAATACCTACCTAGAAAATTCGAACAAATCGATTTTAAAATTTTTTGCATTTTCTTAAAGCTAGAGGTCTTAAGAATGTGGTGAAAAATTAAAAAAACAACAAAATTATAGCTGATAATAGTGATATCCCTTTGTTGATTACGCGCCGCGCCACTGATAATATGTAAATTGAAAAATGCCGATGATTTTATGTAAGTTGAAAAATTTCGCGATTTATTCACTGCTCCATTTTCAGACGCGCTTTACTCGAAACCATGTTTTAAAAATCGGTGACCAAAATATGTCGGCAACCACTGAAACGATCAACTTGAAATTTCTGGTGGTTATTCTATACGTAATTATCTAGTTTTTGTCGGCATGATGAACCCGAATTTTTAAAATTAATAAATTTATTGTTTCAGATTCAGCGTCTGCTCAGCGAGAGAGACAGAGAGAGCGCTCACCCATCAGGGGCGTTCCCATAGCGGCCGACGTGAAGAGGGATCCTGAGTTCAGCTGCCCCGAGGAGTTCGGCTACTACGCGCACCCGTCAGACTGCTCTCAGTACTACGTGTGCGTTTTCGGCGGTGCTCTGCTCGAGTCCTGCACCGGCGGCCTCATGTACAGGTACTGTCCACATTCGATACTTGATGCGGCAGTCATACTCCATTCAAAACTCTGTACTAAACTATCCAATGGCATAATTTTTGTGGTATTTCTCGATTTTGTTTCTATTTTTTTTTTGGGTCGCAATCCTAGGATTGGTCTGCAACAAGCATTTGCTTTCTCTACTCCTCTCTGTCACCTGCCAGCTTCTTCATTTCTTGATAGGTGCTACAGCGCACTTCTCCGATAATCCGGTCTACGTAGCATAATCTCGGGCGGCCTCTACTATTGTTGTCTTCAACATTTCCCTCGACGATGGTAAAAAGCCGGCGCGGATGCCTTATATTATGCCTATCCAAATTGCTCGTTGTTGGGCGATTCTATTAATGAGCCGCCTCTTTTCGCCCACCCTGCTCAACACCTCGTCGTTTCGGATATCTTCTGACCAATGTATCCTCGCCATGCGCCTGTAGCACCACATCTCAAAGGCCGCTAGCCTCCCGGACATGCTCTGGACGATGGTCCATGTTTCGCTGCCATACATCAGCATACTCCAGACAAGAGTTTTATTCAAGTTTTTCCTAACCTTTAAATCAATGTTGGGGGATTCTCTGTTTCTATTAGCCGTCTGGAATGTTCCACGATAGAGATAATTTGTAAATTAAACACTGTCATAACTCTACTTGAGTTTATTAGCACTACTAGGGTTTGGAGAATAAATGTAACTTTCATCAACAGGTGAAGATATAAAAAAAAAACTAACCCATAAAAACCAAGTTTTTATTGTACTCCCTTTCTTTGTAAAATATAACAACAATTACATATATATACAAACATATAACATAACACTAAACTTACAGGAATTTAATATATTTCTAAAATGTCAGATGTTTTGAGCTTTGATAAGACACTTCATGCTTTTGTCAGTTAATTTAGATTTTCGAAATTCGTAGTGAAGTACCTATTATGTATACCGACGGAGTAATTCAAATTTAGAAATTATTTCGCGACGTTATCGGGCCGCCGTTGGTAGTAATCAAACTTTGGTAATGATTCCAATTTGAAAAAACCATTAAAATTTCTAAAAATCCGAAATTATACTATAATTATTAAAAAAATTTAACGAAAATTTGATAGATCCTCTTGATCGTCGCCACGAGTCTACTTGCAAAGTTTCAGCTCGATTGGATCACGGGAAATGGGTTAAAAATCGATCCAAAGTTTTTTCGACGGCAAGCCGGCAAGCAAGCAGACGCCATGAGTTTTTAATTGCTCTTAGAGTTATAAAAGTGTTAAATCATTATAAAACTCTACAAAGTTGACACTGATTCTATCAATAATACAAGTCTGGGATATTCTTCATTCGGTTCTTTTGAATTGGGATTTTTAAGTTAATTCATTCTTTCCCGATCACAATGATTATAATATTTCGCTCACAAATATCAAAGAAGAAGCACACTACACGCTTTCTGGAGAGCATCGCATTACATTAATATTTTGCCTGACATATTCATTCCTTGTACAGCAATGAGCTGCAGACGTGCGACTGGCCGCGCAACGTGGGCTGCACCGCCGTCGGGGGCGAGTCGGAGAGGGTGGCCCCTCCCGCACCCCCGCCGCCTCCGCGAGCCCCGCCGCCGCAGCGCGTGAGGGTGCAGGCCCAGCCCGCCCCCATCAGGGTGCCGGTGCAGGCGCCTCCCCCACCCCCGCGCCCTTCGCCCAACCCCGTGGTCACCTCCCGAGGACAGCCCACCCACTACAACCACCAGGAAATTGTCAAGGTATGAACTAGCTATAAAAATGTGATGGATGATAATAAAAATTGGCGAAATTACCAAATACGGTATACAGCTAAATGCAGCTTTATATACTCACACTCTTATAGCCTTAGCCTATTTAGATATGTCAATTTTAACTTGTATTTTAATTTAATTTGGTAATTCATAAAATGTTAATTACCAAATTAAATTTTCTTTTGAGGCAGGCATTTAGTAATTTTGCAAAAATGAATAGGTACTTACGAGTGATTTATTAAAGAGAGATTATTACAACTATTAGTATTCCATGTAATACGTTTACTATACGGCAGTGGCGTGCAGAGGGTATAAACTTAGGTTATGCTGTGACCGACTATACACCTATATTATTTGTCGATTACAAAAAACTCGCACACATAGAGATGAGTTAAAATGCACAGTTCAGGACGAGTTTTTTCTCGACTTGACTAGATCTATGGAACAAATTTGTTGGGCGCAAACCAGTGAGATAAATTATGAATTGACATGAAGTTGGATACAGAACCATCGGAAATAAAATATCTAGCCGCAGGACGAATTGCGACTAGAATTTCAAAACAACTTTTTCTTAAGATAAGGATTATTTAATTAATAATTGTTTCCCAGAATCTTCACTAATGCACAGCTTTTTTGCTTGTATGCGCTGCACGCCACTGTTATACGGGTACATATTAAAATGCTGTTTGCTCACTGCCCTGCTGTGTGCGTTAGAACCATACCCCGAACACCGCAATAGTTTGTTAGTTTAATTAATTTAAACATTATTTTTACATAATCCTTGTAGGATGGTTTCTACCTTACTTTTGTGTGTGTCGAGACCCCGCTCCGCGATGATAAAATGAAATAAACAATACGAAACTCCGAGATGATAAATCATTAGAGGTTCAGTTTGCTCTCCATATAAAATGCAATAGATAACTTTAAATAAATGACTCTCAATTTTCTGGATGTTCAATCCTCAGATCTCCTGAGGAAGGTAGTACATATGTATGTATTCCTATACGAAGAACTTCTTAAAAATAATGACATGACCTAAATTCAAGGAGATTATGTATATTAATATGAGATAACAAGTTCAGAGTTATGTATTTATATGTATAAGGAACCTGCTTTGTTACCTGACAATGCTCAACAATTAGCGTAGGTACACATCTGCAGTTCCTAATTGAGTTGACCTCAATATATAGTAGTTGCCTTTCACTTGGCTTTTGCCGGACATAAAGTTTTAAAATATAATGTGGGTGTGGATGCAATTCCTTGTAACGGTTTATAACTCTATTTTATCTTAAAACAAATCGAGAACTGCACTCTTTGATAATAAATTCAACGAGACAATCTCCCAGAATACTCAAGACTGGATTTATATGCAAAATAAAACATTTACAATTTTTTCAATTCAATTCAATTTATTTTTGTATACAACATTTTCATCACAAACATCCATTACATTCTAAAAGTTATATATATTCAATTAACATCTATGA
Source organism: Agrypnia vestita (assembly GCA_016648135.1). Lineage (NCBI taxonomy): Eukaryota > Metazoa > Arthropoda > Insecta > Trichoptera > Phryganeidae > Agrypnia > Agrypnia vestita. The sequence continues at coordinate 112,071 of JADDOH010007687.1, forward strand.
ATAACATTTATTTAACATATAAAGAATGATTCATATCAAAGGTGTAGGAGAATTCTGCTTTGGAAAACCTCTAAGAGGTATGGAACGGATCAAGGTCCAAAGTGATATTGTTCAGCATATCAGTAGCTCTTCCAATAGGCATAACCATTGGCAGGTTGGTCCTGTATATTGGAATGTGAAACAATATATGCTGACACTGTCTAAGTTATCAGGAATATACAAACCAATGCTTCACATAATTTCAGGATTATCGTTCATACTGCGCAACAATGGATAAAAATGCGTAATCAAATACAGATTCAGTTGGGTAAAGTCAAGGATAATGCTCAAACTCTCTCATGTAGAGATATCTTAGAAACATATTTTGTACTTTCTCTACCATAAGAAAGTACTTAAGCTCTTGTGGCAACTAAATCATTGAGACACTCCCAAGTCAACTTTACACCAAGTAGTTGCAGAGAGTTTACAGTATGCGGTAGAATTGATTTTTTTGGATCTTAGTGAATGATGTAACGTACAGACCAGAAAGAAATCATGATCTAAAGTCCAACACAATATCTGAACTATTAATCTTTTGATGCATATGAGCTTGCTTGCTAGATAGAAAACCACATATTTTAGAAAACAATTCCACAGAATTCGTTAAAAATGACGTATTTAGATGGTTATGTACAACAAGAATTAAATATATGTACTTGGTACCAAACATGTCTATTATTTCTTAATCAATTTAAATGTGCCGTAAACGAATGGCCACTACTAACGCTTAAGGATCAAGCAATGAGAGGCATTCCAAAGCTGTTATCGGCAGGACTATAATACACATATTATATAGAATGGATATACATATGTATACAAATGTCAACATAGCTTAATAACTACAATCATATTTTTATTTGCATAAGAACTTGCTTGTACCAACATAATAAATGTGTGAACATAATTACACAATTATAATTTATAAATTGTTTGACCATTGCATATAGGAATGATGTTATCATATTTTAGTCAAATTACGGTAGCTACTCCTAAAATTAAGAAAAGATAAAGAAAAAATATTGTGTGTATCATTCACTTTCAAATTTGTCTTATGATTAAAATATTTTTTCAGCAACAACTCTACGCCGAAGTAGATGAACAGCTCCCTCCAGCGGAAGAGTTGGAGAGTGATCGTCAACAGAGAGTGTTGCGGGGACAGCCCAGCAGCATCGGTCAGGTGGCTCGTGATAGGGATGGCCAGGGTAGGGTCACGTCCAACACCATCCCCTCGGGGAAAATCGGAGCATTCTCGTTTGGAACCCAAGTAGAACAGCAACAAGTTCAGAACTACAGGTATGTTCATTATTTTACCAGAACTTTTAATAAAGCAAAACAAGTGAATAAAAATAAATAAATAAATAAATTTAAGTTTGTTAAGTATCACAGTGCGTTTTACAGATTTTCATAAATTTCATAATATTAAAATGATTTTTTAATCTAACTCTTTCACTTCATTCAATGACTGACTTATTTTATGTTTTATTAGTGAGTCACCACTGGACTTGACTGACGACTACGAATACCCGACCATACTGAATGATATTGCTAATCTAAATGACCTGACAAACTCACAAAAAAGCTTTATTAATCTTTTAAGACATAAACGAGAAGCACCGACAGAGGATAAACAAATTGAAAAGACGCCAATGACAGAAAGTGATATTGCTGAGAGAGATAAAAGACAAATACGCTATGGACGAGTACAGCAAGGTATTAATCTTTCACCGAGTAATGGTCTCAACAGCAGGTGGAATGAACCAAATAATGAATATAATCCATCGACCTACTCTATTCCACATCACAATTCTGGAAGAGCTCCATTCAAACCCAGTGCCCAAATAGATAATACATTTCCTACATACGTAGGTTCGAGTAGTGCCATAAATTCACAGAAACTCTCTCCAAGTAATAATTATAATAATCAGTACAATGAAGGCAGCTTTAAACCTTACATTCCCGAAGCCAACAAATATATTTCATCGAGCCCCATCTTTGATTCTCAATCTTCCACAACTCCAAACTATTCATTTTACAATTTTAAATCACAGAATTCTAATAACCCTTACTTGCCGACCACTACCTCTTCGCCAATTTACAAAGAAGAGTTTCATTACTTTCCAGCAAGGCCGGGAGACACTGCCTCCTTGTCTATTACAAAATCACCTCCTATCTCATCTCTCACATCACAACATGACGGCCCTTTTACAGCTCTTAGTGGAGGATTTTACAATAATCAACCTGACTCAAAAATACATCATTCAACTAAACAAAAATATCCTAGTCAACAAAACTTTGGACATCACCAACCCATGATTCAAGAATCGATTCAATACAATTATGAAATTGATTCACAAAAACCCGGAGATCACCGCACCACTGCTTTCCCGGTAAAGCCTCTAAGGTATGAAAGTATTAGAGGCCAAAATTCGGGAAATAATCCTAAACCCAACACAGCAACGCATGCTTCTGTAACAAGAAACAAGAATACTAAAAGACCACGTGGAAAGCTGCAAGATAACAGACACAGTAGTACTTACCGAGTTTCTAATAATAAGGAAAATGTAAGAACCCACCAAAGATGGCCAAAGCCTGATCAACATCACGACTCTACTCATGATCGCCCTAAAAATGCCAAAGAACAAGAAGAATATAACAAGAATAATGATTCAGAAGATCATAATAATAATGAAGAGACTGAAGATGAAACCGATCAAGAGAGTGAAGGAGAATCTGAAGAAGAGGAGGAAGATGATGAGAAAAATGAAAACTCAGAAGATAAAAAAGAAAATGAAAATCAAGATGATCAATCCCCAGAAATTAGACCGCAGTTTCCTGAGCCTCCAGATTATTTTAAAAATTTTGAAAACAAATATGATAATGTAGTGAACCCATTTGCAGATCCCGAGTTTGACTTTGATACATTCATTTCTAAAATTCGAAGCACACATTTATCATTAGTCCCTCAAAAGCAAGTGGAAAAGTTGAATAACAAAATTCACGATGAGAATCACAGACATGTTGAGTCAACTAGTTTACCAACACCAACCGCAGCTCAAAAAGGTTTCATCAAAAACCATCATAACTATCAAGGCATGAGTACACCGAGACCTTTTAGTGCAACAAATAAAGCAATACCATCTTGGCCTGCCAATGACAACAGTGATAAATATAAACAATCAAATCAAGCTAATCACTCATTTAGACCGAGTAGCCAAAAACCCATATACGAAGATGATAGTGACGAGTATTATGAAGATGATTATGAACAACCTGAGCCTGTGAAAAATCAACTAAAACCTCAGATATCACAATACCAGTTTAAACCTATCAAACAACCTCAACAAAGTGCATTAAAAAATCACTCACCAATTTATCGGCCAACTCCGCAAACACACAGTTACAGAGATGATTACAGAAAACCCTATACAAATTATACAGATACCAGAAATCAACAGACACCAACGTATCAAAGTTATCCGCAGTCAGATACTTTCAGAGATGAATATAGAAAACCTAATACAAACCATAATGCGCAATATCATTCATCGAATGTGAGTCCAAAACCGAAATTCCACTCGAGCTTTAACAACAATCCAGTTTCATCTATTCCTCAAACTCAGACTCATGTAAGAAATGAGTATAAAAGCCCCCAGTCTGACAATAGATACAATACTCAGAGTTATAGAGACACCCCAGTATCAAATCCCATTAAAAATACTCACCAAAGACCAGTATCTAACTCTCAAAAAACCGCCCTCATTAATCCAAACAACTACAAAGCAACAATCACAACTGAGAAGTCTCCAGGGAAAAGAAGACCTATCCCAAAACCTTCCCCAGAAATGAATGATTATTATTACGATGATGAAGATGATGATTATGATTATGAACCTCCAGTAAAATCTAAATTTATGCCTAGCACTGAAGTAAAACCACAAAGACCTCCAATTGCCCAAAATTATGAAGAATATGAAGACTATGATTATTTGAGAAAACCATACAAAGGCAAGCCTGTAAAACATACAGATACCAATGACACAACTGATAATGATAGCGATGAGGATGATGATGAAGATGATAATGAAGATGAAGATGACATTGATAGTGATGAAGAAGATAATGACGATAACAAAAAGTACAAAGGTCATAACGAAAATGAAGAGCAACAATTGAAAAGGCCAGTAACTCAGAATACAAATTTCAATAAAGTTAACTCAAATACAGGTGCTAATATCAGACCTCACAATGGTTATTCATCTCATCATAGCAGTCCCCATTCAGTCGCTCCTTCACAAAGAGCGCCTACTGTAAAACCAACCAATTTTGAATCATACAATGTCCATACGACTACAAAAGAAAATTCAAGCCCCTCTGTGTCCACTAATTCCATTAAAGCAATTAATCAGAACATAATAAAAAGACCAGAAATATCAAACTACGAAGTACTTCACAGTACACCAAAACATTTGCCTAAAGTTTCTTCCACGCTATCAAAGCCCAGATATGTAAATCAGACAACATTGAGACCTTATACTGTAAGAAGCAGACTAGCAAAACCTTCGTCAACCCTGCCAACATCCAATGATGTAAGCCACGAACCTACCAAAGAAACCTTTGCGAGGCATCCAACAAGAGGGAGCCTTAAAATATCAACGACTGCAACCACACACGACGGAAGGACATTTAGAAGACCGACATCACCTCGCACTACTTTGAAAACTGACAGTGACAACCAAGAGACACGTTCATATACTGACCATGACGATAATGCACCTAACAGGTATCTGTACCGATTTATTCCATTTATTATTATTCCTTTAGATCTAACTTAAGTCTTACTTGACAAATTAAAACTAATACCTTCAATCCCGGGTTTATATAGTGTCTCGTAGAGTCATCAAAAGATATCTCCATAATTATTGATATCAAGTTATGGTTGCTTGAACATTTTCGACTTATTATCAAGCCAGGAATCCACCTGTGAAGTTTTTGCTACTAGCTATGAGACACCCTGTATACCATAAAAAATTTTGCTCATGTCTTTTTGTAAGTAAATTATGTGTATTACCTTATAAACGCAGTCCACCTATGTATTAAATTTTCTATACTACTTCTTACTAACATAATATTTCTTTCTATATAATCATTGTTATACATTCAATTCTATTTTGTACTACCTATATTAATGATTTATAACTTTATACCTGCAATACTCCTTCTCTATATACGAGTCTCTGACTCTCGTGGAGATAGTAGAATAAGTTGTTTCCAAGAATGTATGTAAGAAGAACAAATAAATAAATAAAAAATAAACAAAAAAATACTTATACTTACACAGTCTACAATTATTTTCAAAAAGAAACTACAGTAGGGTTTCTGAAATGGAAATATCTGGACCGTGAAACTGCAGTTTTAATCTAAAACCGCAATTTTCATTTTCTCAAAATGTATCGGGTGTGAATGAAGAACCTTTGAGAGTGAGGTCAGTACTCTCACTAAAGGATGAAATAGAAAAAGCAATTATTGAAGTGATGATGGTTCCAAAAAATCAAACAGCTCAATCAATGAAGCAGGAATTTGAGCTACATATTTAAAAAAACTTTTGATGGGATCAAACGACTCAATATATTATATTAAGCACTCTCTATCATACAATCGACATCTTCATATGCTAAAAGGACTTTTTCCCTATGTGCAAATTTTTGTACGAAACTGTGGTCTCAATTAAATGATAAACATTTAAAGAGATGTGTTTCTTAAATTTTATTATTTAAGTTCAAGTAAAAATTAATTTCATGTTTTATTCCTTTGTAATAAGTGGTTTAAAAAATATTTTTTGCATGTTTCTTTTATTTTAATTTAATTGTTCAAAAAAAATGATACTTTTTTATATTTATATATAAAAAACTGAAAAATCCCAGCTAACCACAATTTTCAATAATTGAAAATCAAAAACTGCGATATCTGAAAAACATTTTTTTTCAGAAACCCTACACTAGATTTGGGAAAAAAGTGTAAATATTTTTTCCGTTAATATTATTTTCACTGCCATTCAAAATCTTCTATTTAGAGTTTTCTGGTCTGTTCTGCCTTGTGTCTACAATCTCAATATTTCGGATCCCAATGCAGATAGTAGATATTTTCAGATCTACTGTTGTTTCTTCAATAAAATGTATTTATTTGTTTCACATCTTTTTGTATCAATGAAATAATCTAATTGAAGTAGGACATATTTAAAGATACTTAAAAATGAGCATTCATTTAAAAAAATATGCAACTCTATAACTAAACTCATTAAACGCTTTTTGACAACAGAGTGGAGCCAACAGTTAGCTCTTCCCCGAGTTACACCCAGCAAACAAGAGGCCAACAAGGGGGTCGTGCTCTCTATAACGGATCTCTGCAATATGATCCGCAGCAGTTTGACCCCTACTATGCCCTCTACGATGAGGACGCAGAACTCTATAAAGATGCCGGTAAATACTTCTTTTTAATTTTACCATACAGAAAATTATTACATTAAAATTTACATTGCAGAACGCTATAAAAAGAAATTCAAAATCCACAATAACTTAAAAAAGAAAATATTACTATACAAATATTACAAAATTAGAATCAAACGTATGTACCTAATTCGAATTTTTTAAAACCCACAAGACCCGAAATGTGAGTTTCATAGTAGATTTACCCTGATAATTCGTAATTTTATATATTTTATAGCCCCTTGCGCCAAAAATCAATATATTTTAGTTATTTTAGTTTAGTTAGCATAATTTGACATTTTTGAAATTTGACGAAATTGAAAAAAATATTTCGATTTTTTTCGCATGTGAGATAACAAAATGTATGTACTTTGATGCATAAACAACAGGGACATTAGTAATAGAAATGTAGGAATCTTTGTATTAGCATCATAAATATTTCGTTTTCGAAATTATTTCTTTGATACATAATGTAAATTTAACAAAATTAACGGTTTTTTCATGAGTTTTACGATTTTTGGTGAATTTTACAATTGCTTTGCTATTTTTTTTTACCTGAAATGTTGAATTAACGGGGTTCTGCATAGTTCGAAATGTTTTTTTGTGTTCCTTGAATTTTGAACTAACGAGCTTCTACTGTATTAACATTTATCACTATTTCAAACTCTCTCACCTTTAAAGCGTATCTTAGTTGTGAGTTTCCTCATATTCAATAAGTCAAATGATGTATGTTTATGTTAAGATCTAACTATAGTTCAAAATGCAATTCAAAACTCTAATTCACACTTATTTAAAGGATTTAAATGATTTTCTTTTTAATTACATCATTGAATTATTATTTTTTTAGATAAATCAATCAATTAGTCAATTCAAATTGATCAGTTCATTGAGAAATCAATTTCTACAATTGAAAATTAGTCAATTTGATTCCTCAATTTTCAGCCACAAATATCCAGATAATTAAATAATTATGTAACAAAAGTTAACAGTTATTTATGTTTCTATTCTAGACTACGCCCAACAATATAACTCAGCTGCTCAGAGGCCCGGAGTTGCAGTGCAGCAAACATATCGTGGAACCCCTCCTCCCCGTGCTCCCGCAGCTACCCCTTCCCCAACACCACTGTACACCCCCACACAGTCTGTTTATAACTCACAGCCGAGCGCTGATGATTACGATGATGCTCTCATTAATGCCCAGGTGAGGTTTTTTTATTTTTCCCCGCTTTTTTGACGCATATGTTTAGTTCATTTTAGAATTTCTTTAGGATTGTTAGCATTGTAAAAATATGCCTGAATACAAGTAATCGTTTTGGAGTTATGAAGTATGAAGATTTTAGTATGAATCATTTAATTAATCCATTTTTTATTAGAACTTTCTAGTTTCAGAAATACACGTAAATTTAAATCAATCTATTGAGGGTTTTTTTCGTAACTATCATAATAATTATGCTAATCCCAAAAAGCCGGAGAATGATAAATGACAATATGTAGATTTTTATATAAAAAATAAATTATTACACATCACCTCTTGCATTGCAAGTGACAAATAATGGTTGTTGTGACCAGTAAGCAAAAAATGTTTCGCAACTATTGAAGAAAATATTTTGATTGTCAGAATCATAATTCTTTTCAAAGGAAAGCCTTTTAGGCAGTTATATCACCTACCAGTATTGTCCAACACATGTATTGGCGCATTTTTAGATTTAACTCAAATTAGAGACAATAAATCTTTCATATTAAATTGGTCAGATACAAATTCTTAATTTCATTTACAGTTTCCTCTTTTCTGTTTTTTCTAATGGACCTTTTAACAATCCCAGAAAGCATTAAAGACTTTCATGATTATAATGATTAATTATTGCATTTGATTAAAACAAATATGTTCGAATTCATTGTAAAAATTGTATTTAGTACAAAAGTACTAGCATATTTTGTAGATTTTTGATCTTTAGTACGTTTGTTGATATTTTGATCTTCAGTACGTAGTACAAAAGTACTAGCATATTTTGTAGATTTTTGATCTTTAGTACGTTTGTTGATATTTTGATCTTCAGTACGTAATTGTTGATTAAGTTCATTTGGTTTGGACAATTTGATTATATGTATATGTTTGGTATTCCAGATTGGTGACCAGAACCAATACCAACAACCCATCCGCCCCAGCACAACCAGGTGAGCTCTAGTTCCTTTTGTGTCTCTTTTTCTGACTTTTGCACTCTTATTTACTAATGGTAAATAGATTCATTGTAATTTAATTTCATAATAATTTATTAAGTCTTAATCTAGTTGATAAGATTCTGTGTAAAGTTAATTTAAAAATATTAAACAAACCGCCCAAATGAGTTCATCAAACGTGTGTACATAAAGGTAATATTAGGCCGATGTGGATCAGGTAGAGAGTGGGATGTGTAGATAGTAAATGAAATTATTTTAACAAGCACCTGTATGTATGTACCCCAAGTGCACTGGATGACAGGAATGAGTTGGGGTACGAACTGTCAACACGTGGATTAGTGAGGATTAGTTCCACGTCACCTAGGACCACAAGTACAACCACAACCACGACCACGACCACCACTCCGCCACCACCTCCACCACCGCCCGTCACTAGAGCACCCTTGCAAAGGTACTACAAAACACGAAATGCCAATCGCCGCTTTGCTCGCCTTTCAAACATGACTCGCTTCCACATGCATCAATCGCATTGTTCATTTTATTTGAGATTCATCCGAGATTATCATTCGATGAAGGCAGGCTTGCTGCATCGCACATGTGTAAATAAGACTCTCATCAATAATTTTCACAAACTCGTGTATCAAATTATATATTTCTTCAATATTGCTATAATTTATTCTATGAATCATGCTTATATTTAACTCGTTATGTTGCAAATATTAATTAAACGACTCAGTACATATAGGTATGTAATTATTGCTTTGGTCAGATATGTATTTTGTGATCAGCCAATAACTAAATTATTTTGTTCGTTCTTAATAGTGTGTTGCCTTCAACAGATCTGGGAAACATCTCCATGATAATTGAAAAGCCTATTTTTTAGAGATTAAAGCTGCTCATAAATATAAAAGCTTAAAGCTGTATATCTTTTTTGCTTAATATCCGTTTGTAGTTTGCTTTTGTAGTATCTTTTATTCCATTTTCTCACCATTTTCCCATTTTATACATTCAAATATCCATCCCATTCCATTTCAGATATGTGCCATTTATTTATCTGTACATGCTTTGGAGTAAATTACTATGTACCTACTTAAAAATTGGTCAATTTTAATTCAAATATAAAAAGTTCTCTATAATTCTAAAAAAAAAATTACATATTATGTATTTGTACTGCTAATTAACAAAATAGTGATAAATAGATTTATTTCTGTGCTTATGTTACTTTTTTATGTTATTCTCCATGAATTGTGTATGTAAGCGGCAGAGGTCAATGATGACTGAAGAGGAGTTTATATCAAACATTTATTTTACATTTACTGCTGTTCTTTTTTTTTACTATCACAATACATATATGGGTAACTTTTTGTATGGGTGTCTTTTTCATTTCACATTTTCCATATTTAACATGTTCTAACCTACATGCAGTACAAATAAATTATCACGTTTGAGTATCTACTTACCCAATCAAAGTATAACTGATTGTAAACATTATAGAATTATTTCCTCCATTTTGTTTCATCAAAAATAACTCAGTTACGTATCTCGCATTGTTGAATTAAAGACACATACATTTCACAAGTGCAAAATAAATCTCATCCCATCTTTAGATCTAATTTCTATAATATAATAGTGAGAACTAATCATCCATGAAATTTTAGTCACTAGGGAGTATAATTTTTGTGTTTTAACAGATCAACTACAAGTGAAAGCTTAAAAGGGAATCTAAATCCTCCAACTGAAAGATCCAAACCGTTAGATATGACAACTCCCCTCCGCTTCAGTAGTCGTTTCAGAGCCGTTGAAAATTCCCAACTGGCTCTGCCAGACTCTCCGCAGACAGACACTCTTCTTCCTCAAAAGCGGGCCACTTTTCGGAATGCCTCCGCAATGAGGGAACCGACCTCTGACTTACCACCCAGTGACAGTCAGACCCCCAACATTACCGACGTTCCCATGGTAATGGTGAACAAATCTAGGTTTCTCTCTCTTTCTACCGGCTTCACCTTCCAAAAAGACAATGCCAATACTGACGACGATGACAGCTACACTTTAAGAGTTTTTAAATCACCTTCTAAAATAGCCATTCCCGATAGTGAGGATTCCCCCAAACTTACGACTGAAAAAACTGACAGCGAAAATATAAGTAGAGCCTCCCCTCAGAGAGTTTCTTATAAAATTGATGATATTGCAGTAGTAGATGTCAAAAATGAATTTCACGTTGAACATAAACCTTTAGATACTAAAGATTTTGCTGTGGAAAATATTTCAACAACTGAGAGACCACCTCCATTATCTTTCGTTATTAATAACCTTCCCGAGCCGGGACAAAAACCCATTGTCATACAACTAAAGGCTCGCACCGGCTCCAGAGCTCATGGACCGAGAATCACCTCGGACCAAATTGTTCCTATTTATAATCGCCCCGTTAACCGAGTTATAGACACACAACCTGAAAAAATATTAACATACGTCAATTCTATCCCAAAAAATCGAGAAAGACCTTTTGATGAAAACAAATCCAAATCGGAAATTGAAATATCCCAAAGTTTACCTAATGTGTACCTACGAACTGTAATTAAACGTCCAGCGCCGTCAGACAATGAAAATAATGAAAATTCATTCGTCCAGCAAACAGGAGACAGCGAAGAGGCAGACACTATCCTTTCATTTTTGAGGCAGCCGTCCAAACCCCGATTGTCAAATATTGGATCTAGTTTTAAAGAAAATATCACTCTTGATAGTAACAAACGAAACAATAATATAGATACATTACCCAATAGTTTGTCTCGAAGGAAAGTTTTTCGAGATATATTTAACGCTAAAACAGAAAGTTCCATTTCCAGTCAGCCTAATGTCTCTCCATTTAAAACTTTAGAAAACCTTCGTAGAGATATTGTTGAATCAAAAACAGTTCCAGCAACCAGAAATTACAACAATAACCAAGTCATTCCCATTGTTAATACTACGCAATCTCCCAAAATGAATATTCATAACCTTGAAAATACCAGCTCATTTCATGCTTATGAAAGTAGTCCATCACCTTACACTGAATCGTCCAGTATATTTTATTCAAGATCACACGAACGTACTGTTAATCGTCCTACAACGACAACAGAGACCCCTACTGTTAGAAGAAAACAAATTTCAAGGAGAAATTATTTTTCCAACCCCATCGCTCAAAACATCTTAGAGAATATTAAATATATTTCTAGTATTAAAAATGAACCAGCTGTAGAAAAAGCTCAAATACCTGGTGACAGAATTGAAAGGAGACCCTCCATTCCAGATATTCCTCAAGTTATAGTTTCAGAGAATGTCTATAAATTTTTTAAAAAACCAAGTGCATCAAAAAAATCTCAAAAGGTTTCAGACGTATCTCTAGATTCTCTAGCAGCCCTTGAAGAATTGCCCCTGAAGAATGGCAATCACAGAAATGATTACGAAGATGAAATTGAGACCTCGACAGAGTATGACAGATATGAAATTTCAAATAGAAATATCAGAAGGAAATCAAAATACACAACGACTTCTGAAAAAATTCCGATTTTTGTTGAAACTATAGAAAATTCGGAACAGTTGGAAGATGTACTTGTACCGAACCAAAAAGGAAACAGTAATGCAGACAATGAGGACAATTCAAATAGTGCACGTAACTTTGCTAGTGCTGTGTTTAATGTTCCTGCATCAGCTATACCTCTCTATACAAACAATTTTGAGCCAAACAAAGTACGACAATACCAGGTCAATGCGCCGCACAGAGACATAATCAGGAAATCCTCTACAACTTCAGAATCTCCCCAATTGGTGGGCGGATTCCTGCAATACAGCAATGACTCTAGTGACAACAAAAACACAGCGGAGACAGCTTTGGAAAAATTATTCAGTGACGAAATAGCAGAAATAACTGACGACTTACGACACACGACCAAAACAGACAGCTCCAACCAAGTAATGACAACATCGACAGAGATACCATCTCGCACCCCGCTTGGTACCGCCCCATCTCCCACCGCTTCCACCACACCTCCCACGACAACACCTTACATGACGACACCTCTCCCAACAACGACACCTTCTCCGACCACAATGCCACCCCCGACTGCAATACCCACATCAACCTCTCCCGCTATCACCACCACCCATCGCCCCACCCCGCCCGGCCGTCCGCTTCGCGTGAATCCCGCCATCAAGGCTAAGACATCGATGACAGCCAGCCGTCGCAGTTACTCCCCTTCAAAATGTACCGAGAACAATTTGCAAAACCCCAAATGCAACGAAATTAAGCTTCAGAGGTACACAAAGTTTTTAGAAAATAAATTTTTCTTTTGATTATGAAATCCTTCTGTCACTACAGGCTTATCCCCCTTCCGGCTTGTCTCTCGGGAGTCTCTGGTGAAGGTCTACTGTCCAGTCATGTCTCAGGGCATAAATTTCTGTCACCTAAAAACAGAAATAATTGGCATGTTTATTTTAACACTATGGCAATTTTTATTTACACAACTATCCTTTTACACTTCTGCGCTTTTATTTCACTCCTCGGGGACCGAACATTATATCAAACGTTGACCTAAAACAACAGACAGAGCGAACATTAGACACTTGACTATACACTCGGATCTAGTTGGACACTTTCCTGAGATATTGGAGAATATGCTCAATTTCCCAATGTGACTTGTGCTGACACTAATGTGTAACATTTCTTCAGACAACGGACCCAAACCTTGAAATAATATGCACCAACATCTTTCAGTTGACAGTTTAAAGCACTTTCAGTCGTTGAATAATAAAACACAGTAGATTTTGAGATAATTACAGTAAATCCTAACTAATCTTAACTGCGGCCGTTTGCGGTGAATTCTAATTTGGTTCATGCAGCATCTTGTATTTAAAAAATAACATCGCAAATCGATGCTCAGAATGCTTGACAGCTAAAGCATTGATTAATATAAAAAAAATGAGCTTGCAAATAACAAGATATTGTCGAGTATTTACAGCATTTAATTATGACATATGGAAACTTCTAGAACCAATACGCGAGGACGTGGAGCTTCCCATTACTCCTCAGCCAATGGTGCAGAACAGAACACTGTCAATTCCAATCGTGGAACACCACCACCGTAAGTCAAATTTTTAAAATAATTTTATAATTCAGCGTAAGATTCCTGTCAGCGTACATTATTAATATAAAATATATATTTACCTGTATTTTAACTATTCTTAAAAAACAATTCATTACAGTTTTTCAGTAGAAATAATTTTATATATACTCATTCCAAATGGAAAAAGGTAGAATTAATTTAAAATAAACTGTAATATCTTTTGTGTAGCCGAGCCCGACCAACACTCAAGCCTTCGACATCAATCGTATCCAAGGCTACGGAGTTTGTAGACATCTATCGCTATCCTCCCCGACGACCAGATACGGTATACCCCACGCCCCAGGTGGACAAGACTGCCGCCAAGTGCAGGAAGGATGTGTGCCTACTCCCAGACTGTTGGTGCGGTGGAAAAGACATCCCTGGTAATTATTGAATTAACAATTCTGGGATAGAGCTTGACCAATGTTTATTGTTGTGCGGCGACTTTGGAACTAAAACCCGCCCCGACTGCACCCGGCGGTAACCCTCGCCCTGTCTTTCAGTTTAATCTCGTATTTGCACGTGAGCTGTGACATCTTGATTTCCAATATACACTGAATTATGTCCAAAACAGTTTTGCGATTGCCAATGTAGTTTTAAAGTTTTGTGAAGCTGAAAAAGCAAATAATGGGCCAATATTACCGTTTGACAGGACTCTAGATAGAGCGGCCGCCATTACTGGTTTGTTTCTTTGGTGTTGCCCGACCAAATTTCTATTATAATATCATAAAATATATTTGCCAATGTACCGGACACTCTGTATATTATGTATTGTGTAATAAATTTACACCCTGGCAACTTCTGTTTCGCGACAGGGACACCCTGCCTCGTATGCCAATTTATACTAGTGACACTCTAGCAAGAAATATTTTTCTTCATCAAGATAGATTGCTAATGCCCAATTAATAAGATTGTGAGTCAATTTTTATGTTCAAATTGACTCACATTAACCAACTATTTTTATTCAACACTTTTTTTTAAATAGAGATGTGTCCAATATTCTTACTACATATGAAAATAGGATTAACTTCCTAGTCTCCTGGAATAGGGCCCGAACTGCTGACCATCAAATCAATAGGCAAGAGTCTTACCACTAGACCAACAAGCTAATCTATATTGATTGAGTGATTGATTGAGTGTGAAAACTTATTTACTAATGTTTTGATCCATAATACAGTAGAACCTCGTGAATTCAAAATTCAATGGACCCAAAAAAACATTTCGAATTTTGTGGAACACCCATCAATTCGAAATTCAAGATACAAAAAAACACACTATGCCATTGCGAAATTCGCCAAAAATCATGAAACTCGTGAAAAAAGCCAAAATATTTGTATTTATGCATAATTAAGAAATGAAATCATTTTGAAAATGCGATACGTATTTTGCTTATACAAAGATATATAAAGTACCCAATATCGATTTGTCAATATCGGATACTTTACTTTAATTTTAATTTTACTTTACTTTTAATTTCAAATTTTGTGAACTAAAATGTATTGATTAATGGCGCAAGGGGCTAAAAATTATTTCAAATTACGAATTACCAGGATTTTCGTATTATCAGTGCTAACCTACTATGAAATTTGAAATACATAATGGCAAATTTTTAATTATCGGGATTTGAGTTAACGGGGTTTTACTGTAGTAAAAATAACATTTTTAAGAATATGTAGAGTTGTGATGTATATTTAAGTTACCTTAGCTCTGACAATTTGGGAATTTTGAATCAGCTACCTTCTGGGCGGAGCAAAAATTTTTTTTTTTTTGATAAAGTAACTTCAGATATGAGGCATCTTTATTTGAATACTATTTATACTATAATGATTTAAAATATATATTTCATGGTATTTCATAAAAGGATAATACCATAGGCTTAATGTAGATAAAAAAAAGTAGTAATAAAATATATAAATATAAACGTACTTAATTGAAATTTAAATTAAAACTCTCTATAACCAGTTTCTTCTGTCTTAACAGGACAAGCAAACGACAATCACATTTTTAGCTGGTATGTCAATTCAAACAAGCGTAGCTTTGAAACCTGTAGTAATCTAGATTGACTGCTTTATTAGATATTTAAAGAAAAATTTACAAAATCATTGCAAAAAAATGATTACCACATCTCAGATCTAAGGATTTTATTTCACCAACATATTATTTAGATATTTTTTAAATAAAGAAACAACTAGTACATATTTATTTTGTTAAATGTTAAATAACATGGACCCATGCACAGGCAATTTACCGGTTGAAGAAGTACCACAAATGGTATTGATAACATTTGATGATGCAGTCAACGATCTCAACAAGGTCACATACGCCGATCTCTTTGAACAGGGGCGAAAAAATCCCAACGGATGCCCCATAACCGGAACATTCTATGTTTCTCATGAGTGGACTGACTATAGCCAAGTTCAGAACCTTTATGCAGACGGCCACGAAATGGCTTCTCATACAGTATCGTAAGTTATTACATAGTTACCATAGTGGATTGGGCTTTGTGGAACTTTTTGGTTTGTGTCTTTAAATGTTTATTTGCGGTTTAGAAAAATGCCCTTCGTCCACTCTTGACAGCGCCGGTTACTGCTTTTTCTTCATTTGAATTCATGTGTTTAACAAATGTATTTTGTTTCTTTAACTTGACTCGGTATTGCTAGAAATAACATTTTAAGAAAATTCTAGCAATATCTTGTTTGACATAAACTGAGTATGAATTACTGAAATATTTGATTTATTTATTTCAAAAAGGCTTTTACTTCTTGCTAAAAATTATGTTTCTTAAATATTGATTAAAAATTGGATAGAATAAGTAGTATTATAAGACAGTTTATTACTCATGTACTTCATACTCAGAATGCATTAGCGCTATTTTGTTCAAATCCACTAACAGTGTGTTTGTTTTCTTTTTCTCTCTCCTTCTCTTCCTCCTGAATATATCTAACTGTCAATTTATGTCCCTCTATTTATACTAACCTCTGATACGCTCCTCTCACTTGTATGCATCTTGTATATTTTACCCTTCATTGAAATCTTATTGCAATCGCTTCCCTTCTTCCCCCGCACACGTGAACCCTAAAACCCTAAATAGGTGATCTCCCCGTTGAAGACGTGCCCCAAATGGTGATTTTGACCTTTGATGACTCTGTGAATGACCTCAACAAGGCTTTGTACAGTGACCTCTTTGAAAAAGGGCGTGTGAACCCCAATGGATGTCCCATAGCAGCCACTTTCTATGTTTCCCACGAATGGACAGATTACAGCCAAGTCCAAAACCTGTACTCTGCAGGTCATGAGATGGCTTCCCATACTGTGTCGTAAGTTCAATCATTTCAAATGCAACTGACTAATGTGAATTAAACAACTCTAATCAAAACATTTTTTCTTTGTTCGAGTAAAGATATTAGACAAATGATCAACATATAAAAAAATTAACGTACAAAAAAATGGTTAGTTATTACATATAATAATAGAAACTTGAAATTTAATTTACCCACTAACTATCTGAGTGTTTCTGTCAAAATTTTATAACAATGGCATGCTATATGTCTGCCTTCTTCTTCGCTATGATAATTAACACTTCTAGCTTATTTTAATCATGTTTTATTAACAAAGTTGTGCTGAAATCTTTTTACAATATACCTACTACATACGTGAGATATAAAAGCAAAGGCAGCAATATCCAAAAAATAATTAATGTAATTAACGAGGATTAATAATTTATAATGTACTGAATTGGAGATTTTATAGGAAACATAGCCTATAAATTTATAGAAAACAGGATTTTGGAAGGGATAAATATATAAAATCTATAATTCAGTACATTCAAAATTAGTAATCCTCGATGACTGCATTCAAAACATTTTTTAATTTTTGGAAATATCTGTCTTTGCTTTTATATCCCATATACATTTATAGATACTATTTACTTCAGTAGTTCAAAAAGTATAATAGTAATTACAATATATGCTTGTATACATTTAACGTAAGACATCTGTTCATGTGTATAATTTTATTAATTGATGATATGATTTGTATATCCGAAAATAAACTTTGTGTTATCTGTTTTACATGAACACATATAGAAACAAATGGAATTATTATTAAAATAATTACATGTTTTACAACATTTTTATCTTTCTCTGTAAAGGCATAGTTTTGGAGAACAGTTTTCTCAAAAGAAATGGAACCGTGAAATCGCTGGTCAGAGAGAAATCTTGGCTGCTTATGGTGGAGTGAAACTGGAGGATGTTCGCGGGATGAGGGCGCCATTCTTGTCGGTTGGTGGAAACAAGATGTTCAAAATGCTGTACGACTCTAATTTCACATACGACTCTTCCATGCCCGTGTATGAAAACAGACCACCCAGCTGGCCGTACACGCTTGATTACAAACTCTTCCACGATTGCATGATTCCACCATGCCCTACAAAATCCTATCCAGGTATGATAAATGTTTTCATATCTTTCATTCAAAGTTTTCTGAGATTGTGTGAGAATAAAGATGTTTTATAATTATCATTACATTTGTATTTATTTTTAAACAACAATACGGTACGTGAATAATGATTTAAAAAATCAATTAATGATCATTCAAAAATAATACATTGTACATTTTACAGAAAATCAATTTATCATTACAATAAATTTGTATGAAAATAAACTAAGCTGGCACCAGGACTTGAATCCTGAACCTATATATTGATAAATATGTTCTATAAAACTTTCATATAATAAGAGAAAATATTTAAAACATGTTTTGTAAAAGCACAAGAAAATAGAATTTATAATTACTCAAACAACTGGCCCTTAACTTATATATTTGTAGACTATTGGCAAACTATTTCAAATATCCAAAAATAATCAGCTGTTGACATCCATGGTTGTGTGTGTTATCTGAGTTTCTTGAAAGATCTAGGTTCTTACAATTCAAATAGCAGAGTATTTTAATTAGTTTGTTTGCAATGTTATTTGATGTAATATTCACTACATTACACTAGTGAAATAAAAAAATAATGTTTTTGTGAGATGGGAATAAATATACTTCAGGCAAGTGTGGAATAAAAGTGTTTTGCATTTTGTATATACATAGTTGGTTATTTTTCCCTGGAAATAAACTCCAGGGGCAAGTGAATACGTACCAGAAAAATAACAGAGTAAACTTAGATGTGCACAGCAGAAGGTCTGCCCATTCCGATGGCGGAGACCCAACTTCGAGATGGTGACTCCATCTGACGTGACTTCCCTCTTCGTATTCCAGCTCATATACACCCCCCCTTTGCGGCAATTGCACAATTTCACTGACAAAACGTTAATTGCTTAATTGCAGTATTGTGTCCCTAGTCTACTAACCTAACTTGTTTGACCCGACTTAGCAATATCGTTTGACCCACATACCTGAATACATGTCACAATGGTTTTGTCAACTACACAATATTACAACACAGAAGTGTGTCAAATAAGCACGACAACGGAATTTTGTTGCTTCACAGTGAATCGTGTTATTCATCACAAATATATTATTCATTATTCATTCAATTTTTGTCTTCAAAAATTGACCATCACAAATAAACTCTTATTTTTAATGCTCATCCGCCAGGTGTGTGGGAGGTTCCCATGGTGATGTGGCAAGACCTGAATGGGGGAAGGTGCTCTATGGGTGATGCATGCAGTAACCCTGCTGAAGCTGATGGAGTTTACAAAATGCTTCTCAAGAATTTCGAAAGACACTACTTGACAAACAGGTATGATTTCGCTCATATATTATATTTTATATAATATTTTTAATGTGTGTACCTGTTCCGCACGGGAACCGATAAAACATAGGTTGGGCCACTGAGTTCACTTCCGCAGGCC
This sequence comes from Agrypnia vestita, assembly GCA_016648135.1. Classification (NCBI taxonomy): domain Eukaryota; kingdom Metazoa; phylum Arthropoda; class Insecta; order Trichoptera; family Phryganeidae; genus Agrypnia; species Agrypnia vestita. Next base: position 131,763 of record JADDOH010007687.1, read on the forward strand.
GAGATTGTAAGTAACAGCCCGCTTCGGAGAAAATACAGTGCAAATGCCTCTGTTACTGCAGAGCCTTGAATGCGAAATGCCTCGTAGAAGAGCGCCAGTCGTGGTGGTCCAGATTTCTCGGCCAGGAGCACAGGAGATTGCATAGGCTGGGCCGTAGATTCTCAGCCGCAATCGGTACCAACGTCGAAATCCGTAATAGGGAGCAGGATAACAGTAAAACACAGATGAAAGCGGTCCAACGCGACGTTTTCATCGCCACACCGGAGTGTAACAGGCGACCGCCTAGCAAAACCAATTTATTATATATTATCTTTACAAGTGACAGAAGATTACACAACAGCTAATTGCGTCATAATACCAATCGGAGCGCGCCATTGTTCCCCTTCCATCCCATTGTAACGTACGGCGCGACGATGGGATGGAAGGGGATGAGATGGCGATCTTACGGTGATCGTCGCAACGTGCGGCGTGCTGTCGCCATCTCACGCTGCTTTGGGGAAATACGGCCGCGCCCGCTTGATCTAAAGTCAGAAAATAAGTAATAATATGTTTTGCATGAGCCCCACGGGGTCAGAACTGTGTCACATGGTATAGCCTGACCTTGCTAAGGCTTGTGACACAGTCATTGGACCTGCAAGGTCCTACATACTTAGAAAATGCATCAAAAAGTCAACCGTGAAGGCTCGAATCTTAATCAGGTCATAAATGATAGCAGACCATTGTTACGCGATGTTTTGAAAAAATACCATATAGCACTTGCCTTAACGTATATTTTGGTACCACTCTCGACTATGGACGAAGTGGTTTTATATACTTATCGCGATTCTAAGAAAAATCCCAAAAGGTCAAATTTTCTTCAAAGTCAAAAATGAATCTACATAGGCAAGTGCTTACTCCCCAAATAGGTATTTACTCAGCGATCATGACACAAAAAGATTCATCAAGATCGGACACTTCTGTCGGAAGTTATTTCTACTTTTGTGATTTTACCTATTTTTCCATTGCTCGCTGGTCAGCGGTGGTCAGATTAAAATCAATAAAAAATAGAAAACCAATGTGTTCCAGATTCTAATTATTTATATTAGAATGGTCTTGACCAAGTACAACCCGCTGCGACACTTTCAAGTGTGCCAGACAAATATTACTTATGTAATAACCATCCAAAGTGGGCCGCGACAATCAAGCGCGCCCGTGGAATTCCACATATATGAAAACACATCATTCCAATAGATGATCGCACAAAGAACATGATAAAAAAGGTTTCAAATCGGTGCGACGTACGTAACGTCCGTAATCTGAGTTCAAAATACCGACTGGCTATGCGTCCGGCAGTAATGCCTGTTGCGTCAGAGCCCATTCACCTTGCAAGGCTAACCAGATGTTTGCCTACCCCCAAGGAGTCGGTCGAACAAAATGTTACCTTTTAACTTTAAAATTGAAATGTCACAACGAGGTGCACCTGTCGCATTTAAATACATACTTAGGTATTTTCACTTCCTTGTCCCTCTGAGGAAGGATTCTTCACCTTAGTTTTTACCTAATTCCATCAAAATAGCGGCCGTTTCATAACGGCACACGCTACGCTCCGCGCTGTGGCGCGAGCTTTCCCTTTATTTGAATAAACAAGACCCATTGATTTTTATTCAAAAAACACATAAATTACATTTAGAAAGTGCCTTAACTAATGCCTTAAATATTTCAACTTAAGATATTCCAACTTAAAGATTTTCATTTTTTAAGAATTTCAATATTCAACTTAAGTATTTCAAATATTTCACCCCATTCATTTTGTTAGACACAAATGCAATTGCTTCAGGGAATCCTTTGGAGACCGATCGCAGCAGCCTCTGGAGGCTCGTTCGGTCATCCACGCGTTCCTCCAGAGATACCACTGTATCGCGTCAGTGCGGCGTTCTATCCTCATTAGGATCGCAGCGCCGGACTCGCTGCCCGCACCGACTATCCGCGCGGTCGCGTGGTGGGATGCGGATGCTTCCCCACTGTCGTATGCCCCTGCATGTTGCCATACCTACAGTGTCTGCCCATACAAAGGACGGCGGCCCAACAAATGGCCACCTCGGACGACTTCACATGGGTCATCATCATCATCATCATGTTGTCTTATGATGTTGCTATCATAATTCTACCTGTCCGATACAGTACCTACTTTTATATGGAATGTGTGGGATTGCACGAACCTCCCCACATTCTGGAATAAAGTTATATTTATGTTATTTATTTTATTTATATATTATTTGTCTTTTAACAAAACTATACAATTTTTCTGCTGACCATTTTATTAAACTAGTGAAAATAAAAATTGTATATTTACACATTTGTCTAGCATATATATTTTAAAATACAAAATACACAATAAATTTTATTCTATAAAATTGTATTAATATCCTAACTGTATAATTAATCTTTCAGAGCACCTTTTGGCCTGTTTTATCATGCTGCCTGGTTCACCCAGGCCCACCACAAGAAAGGATTCATCATGTTCCTGGACGCCATCAACGCCATGAAAGATGTCTTCCTTGTGACCAACTGGCAGGCTCTCCAGTGGGTGCGAGATCCCACTCCACTTTCCAGGATCAACTCCTTCCAGCCATTCCAATGCGACTATCAGGTTTGTTCAAGAGATTTTCAATTGAAAAATATCTATGACTGGAACTTACGAACTTTAAACATAACACTTTATCGTAACCCATTTCTCAAAACAACTACAATTTGACATTTTAACTTTCAAAAATGATAATTATGAAACAATAATTATCTACCATCATTGTTGTATATCAAAAACATAACTATTCATTTATATAATCCAAAGTACTTCAGCTTTCCAGTGTTTCAATTTTCAAATATCTGATAATGACCTTGTTTGTTTTTTAAATTTGAAAAAAATGTATCTTTTGAATGAAGTGGGCACATTTCAAATAAATTTAATATCTGTATTGAAGAAGTAAATTTTTTTATTGATTTTTGGTCCCAAGCATATAGATATGAATTCCAGTAATAGTAGTTGAATCTCAAATAATTTGTGGCTTAATAACAGCAACACATCATAGAACCTATAATATTTTTTTACATATTTTATGTCTTGTTTAAATGTTTATAATTTTTTTAATGTTTTGTTGACGAGTCATTGAGTGGAATAAACATTACGATATTTTAAAATTTTAAAATACACAATTGTCTGTAACAATATTACAATAAAATAGTAATATTCTTTCAAACCATATTGATTGTGGGCCTTAAATGACTCACTAAACATGGACAAATTAACATTATAATTAAATTAACATAATTAACGCGCACACTCTTGTAGGGTGTCCTTTATGTATTTTGCAGTACCTTGTGGAATCCATAAACGCCACTATTTACGATCCCTAAAATTGTGAAATCATGCTGCTGCCTTGATATGCGCGAAGTTTTAGTTTTGAGCTAATTTATAGTAGGTACCTACTTGAAAGCATTTAAAATTGTTAATTTTTTTATGTTCCTCTTTTGGTGTGTGTTTGTGTAATTAAAATATATCATTTTCTTTGGAAGATGTTATTACTGACCTATCTTAATAATTCACATATTTGTGGATGATTTTGTTTATAACTAGCTATACACCCGTGAAAAATCACAGAGCAGTATCAAAATAGTGGTTCGCATCTTTGTATATAAGTATATATTTACAGTATATTTTTGACAGGTCGCGATATGCCTGTCCTGTCCAAACTGCCAATATCTTAAGAAAGTTATAAAAGGCGACCTATTGGATGTAAATCTTCATAAATTCTGAATGTCCACAAATGTTTTAAATATGTTTTGATTTTGCAATATGACATGAAACCTAATAGAATTAAGTTGATATACAAACGGAAATATCTGAGCATTTACGTAACAAATTATTATGTTTATGAAATAATAATAATCCACATAATAATTGTATGAACATGTTCATTGCAGGACCGCCCCAAGAGATGTAACAACCCTAAAGTGTGCAACTTGTGGCACAAGTCCGGAGTGCGGTACATGAGAACTTGCCAACCGTGCCCAGAAATCTACCCATGGACGGGAAAAACTGGAATTCGATCATCGAGAATAGACAATGAGGTTGAAGATTAAATGAAACTATCTTACTGTATATGATAAACACCAAAATACTATTTTGATAGACTATGATAACATTGTCAAAAAATATATGTCAATAATTTATTAGAAATGCAACCATTTTGACTTTGTTTTGAATCAATAGTGCAAGATTTGGTTTATTTCCTTTTCTGCCAAATGTATTTATTTATTAGATTGTAATAAAATTTCTAATAGTACACCAATATCCAAACCATATGAAAATTCTCACAAAAACTTACTACACATGTTTGTTTTTAAGTAGGTACTTTGTTTTATATTTATTATAAAAAATTCGACAAATGAAAAATATATAAATAACTTGCAAATCATATAGAACCATGACATATATTATTAAAACATTGCCTGTAAAACGTTACTTTGTCAGGAGATAAAGATTTGGCTGTATTTGGAGATTAAATGTTTCACATGACTGAAGTGAAATTCAATTAAACAAAATGTATACTTCTTAGTACATAACCTAGAATGTTTTTGAGGAATGAATGAGATTAATTTTATTTATTGAAGAGTAAGAAATTATTAAAAACATAATTTTATAATGTGTGTAATATTATATTTCTTCATAAGAAATGTAATTATGATTTACAAACAAAATCGATATTAACTTGTTCGTGAAACAATATCAAAAATATTATGTGGAGAAAATTCACGAGGCAACATAATGCTTCCTTTTTGATGTTTAATTTTATGTAGAACAATTGAGACAGTGAATGCAATTATTATAATTTCAGAGATTGTGTTACCAGTTCCGTTGTACACATAACTCCATATTCTTATGAATCTTTTTCAATCAAAACATCTGAAATAAAATGAAATAATCATTTAACTAAAATAGTTTATAGGCACCTAAGTATTTAAACTTTCTCTGTAAGTAAGTAATGTTAGTAAAAATTACCACCTAAACATTGTTTGACACAGGAAATATATACATTATATGTATTATTTAATAAACATTTATTTTTTTCATATACAAACTCACTGCAAACTATGTTGAATCCTCTTGGGGCCGGTTGTTTCAAGTTGGATTAAAGTAAGTGTTCGTTTAAAGCATAGATATTTACCAAAACGGATTGTCTGATTGGTGGAGAACGCAAAAATCTATGCTTTAAATGAACGCTTACTTTGATCCAACTTGAAACAACCAGGCCTTAATAGTACAGTACAGTAGAACATAATGGTAAAATTTTCATTACATATAAATAATATTCAATATTATGTATACACAAATCAAAACTGTTGAAAAATAATGCTTGTTGTTGTTTGGACAATTTTTTGGACAAAATTTTCTGTGTTCGCAATATGATCGTACATATGATATGAACAACTCCACAATAAAATACATGATGGAGGCATATTGATCTAACCGTAAGACGGATGTTGTTTAGGTGTTTGGCCACATCGCAGAATAAAATGATGTGGCACACACCCATACAACTTCCCAATAAATGTATATCTATAAAATCAGATTTCCGTTTGTCAGAAAAAATGTTGACAAATATCTTCTGTATATACTTTATGGATTTAATTTATATTGTGATTTCTGGACACAGACAAAGTGGTTGAAAGGATAAATAATATTGACAGCTTCTACATATTGATGACTTATCGCATTCAAAATGTATTTGTACAACTCAATGGCCCAATATTTTTTTCATATTATGAAATGTCCTTAAAACTTTGTTTAAGAAACTCTCAAATACATGTATGTAATATTATGCCTTGCGACACCTTTGTAAATACTCTTTCATGTTTCTTACAAACAAGAAACTGTTAGTATTAATGTTTTACTTCCTTTTTCATTTGAGTTTCAATTTAAACATAATTTTACCGGCTCAGCAAGAAGGCCAAGCGAGGAGCCTTTATTTGCCTGTAAGAGCAAATGTGAGAAAACTATTTGTGCCAAGAAGTTGAGCTAATGTGATGAAAAAACGATCAAAAGCCATCTTAATAAGCTTAACCCATCAGTATTGAGAGCTGCAATTGTGAATAGTTTTAAAATAGAGATTAGTAAGTGTTAGTTGTAGTTTAGGTTAAAATAAATCTTCAATCTCAGTGTATCAAGTACATTTATCTTTAATATTTTTATACAATTCTTGAAAAGGAATTTTCTATAAGGCTCATTCCTGCCTCATTTATGTATAATAGAATCGGCTTTTTACTGTCTCAACTGCTAATGAGTGATAATAAATTCCTAAATGAAAATATGTGTTTTACTTTATTATAAACATAGTACCTACTTGTAGAAAATGAATCTAATAAAAGAGAGAAAAATGCTATTACTTTGAAATCCATTAAATGAATAATTAATTTCAGAATTCCACTTTGCGAGCTGGGGACAGGCTCTCATACACATTATTAATCTTGCATGTTTCAATCATATCACCTGACTACATGACCTTTAGTAAAGAACTAGTATTCTTATGATGTAACAAATCAAAGTGATGGAGTATAAATTCAGGTTTTGTCCGTAAGTGAGAACATTGTGTTCAGAAACGGTGAGGGAGCAACCAAATAATGATCATAATATTCACTTTGTGTTTTGTTCTAATTTCCTTCGAAACTTCAGCGCAAGAAGTCATTTACTATCCATCAAAAAAAGTTGAAAATCAGGATTTCCAAATAAAACCTAACTTTGTTCACACACAAGGATCACATAATATCATCGATGAAACAACGGATAAAATTAATTTTACAAAGAAAAATGAGTCTCGTAAACTTTCTAAAAGACAAGCAGATGGCACTTTCGCTGGTCACCCAAAATCTCGTGAGGAAAAGTGGAATCAAGCGTTCTTCGGACAAAAGGCATCTTTTGATCAAATCCCTTCTTTGATAAACCTGCTTCACATGCTGGCAACTAAACATATGAACGAATGTGCACCGATTATTTTGTATGATACATATGTTGAAAGCAGCGAAGATTTGCTTCTACAACAATTGATGAAAACTTTTCCACACGCTTATGTCCATGGCAAAATAAGTAGCAACAACTCAATCGCTGAATCTAAAGTACTTAACACCATGGCAGAAAAGTGTGTGAGTTACATTTTGTTTATGGCTGATGTCATGAATTCTGCTGAAGTTCTGGGGCTGCAGGCGACCAGTAAAGTTATTGTAGTCGCTCGATCCTCGCAGTGGCGTGTACAAGAATTTTTATATCACAAAGCTTCGAGAAATATAGTCAACCTCTTGGTTATTGCACAATCATTCAGGGATGATAACACATTGGTAAGAAGTGTTCAAATCAACCAAAATAATTATTTATTTTTTTTAGATCGGGAGAATGATACATATGTGTGTACAGTCTTCTTCCTCTGTACTTTACATCATAATATGTATTTGTATATTTTACAAAGATAGATGCCCATCAATTATTAAGATTTTTAATAAGGCCTTCCTGATTTATGTTGTCACGTGTCTTGGCTGCAGGAGGAATTAATGAAAACGCTGGGATTTAATACAGGATTTATTAATTACCGATTAATTAATTAAACAACGTTCAAAGTCTCTTAACACTATTTAACTTAACGCTATTATTTAAATTAAACTGTTTCGCAAATTTATCACATGTAAATAGACACTTTATAATCGCTTTAACACTTTATTCACTAATCACTAGAACAATCCGTTCAATTTCAGCACGTATTACTATTCGTTCCGGTTCATTTCACTGTTAGAACTTTTTCCAGAATATTCCCTCAAATATCGCACACGGGTAAGTACTTCACTTAATTAACTGTCGCTTAGTTCACACGCCTGATGGTAACACTGTTTTCGCTTCATGATTCGCGGCTAGGGCCGCATCGTTGGAAACGTCAAAATAACAATGGCCCTCCGCGGCCTGGATCCGTTTATTTATACCCGATAACATTGAATTTTTCGAACCTTCGAAACTTTTATAGTGTTTTCTCGCAAGTTCTCGTAATTTCCAGATCTTCCTGGTACTTTGGAAATGTGTCTCGAAAGCTGTAGATTACGCTAGGAATTTTCAATAGTATTGTGAACATTTCAAACAACTGTCACTTGACATGAGTGCGTGATTCTTTTTAGCCTCCTTACAATATATTATTAACCAGTTCTCTAGCAGACTTCCAACCATATACACTACTTTCTTCACTTTTGCATTTCATGTATTCTTTAACCACTATGTTAGAACTACCATGTTAGAATGTTTCCAATATCTACTTCACCTAAGGACCGTCATTACTTTCATCGTACATAATGGGATAGTTTGTTTGCATGTCTATAAAAATGGTGTTGCCCTCATTCATCAGTCACATTGCGAAGATATTTTTACAGAAAGAATAATAATTAAGTATATAATTTATACGTATAATAATTTAGATCAGGAATTTGTGAAGTATAATTATAATTACAAATTATAATTCTTGAAACTGACGAAGAAAGTTGTTTGTTATTCGATACATCTTTTAAATATGTAAAGCAATGCATATTTTATATTTTTTGCAAAAGTTTTCTTTGCCGTTTTTATCTAAAAACATTTGCTTTTATTGTGCATTATCCCTTAATTTGTTGATTCTTTAATCTATTATACACATACCCCTAAATTCTTGCATTTGTCTTTTGACATGTCTTTAGTAAGAAAAATAACTTCACCACTTGTATTATATGCACATATGTACTACCTAAATCAATATTAATAATAGAACTTCGTTATGCATTATTAATCTTGCATTGATGATACAACACTAGATTATCTTTTGTTGGTAATAACTGTTTATGTAGTTACTCTACTTTCAATATCTTCCTCTGCCTTATCATCCCTATAAACAATATTAACAATTCTCTTATTTTGTATTCTTGAAAAAGCATAATTTATGAAGAAGTACATATCTGTATTTCAGGAAACTCCCTACATTTTGTACACTCACAACCTTTTTATTGATGGACTAGGCTCCAGCAATCCTGAAGTATTAACCTCATGGGCTAAAGGAAAGTTGGCTCGACCAGAGATAAATTTGTTTCCACCAAAGATGACAAAAGGTTATGCCGGTCATAGATTTTCAGTTATTGCAGCAAATCAACCTCCCTTTGTATTCAAAAGGTTTGAAATTCATTTTCAACAAACTGTTCGAAAATACTCCTTATTTATATTTCTAAGCCAGTTTTTTTTATGTATTTCTAATGTTATTTCAACAGAATTGATACAGATAGTTTGGGAAATAAACATACGACGTGGGAAGGTATAGAGTACCGAATACTAAACTTGCTAGGGCATAGAAATAATTTCTCCATTGAAATAAAAGAACCAGTTGATTTATCGGAAGGGTAAGTTGTAGCCATATTTATAATAAAATTAATGTATATCCAAGCAATTATTCCCTCAGTTAAAATATGAATGATGTTATAGGCCAGGCGATGCAGTGACAAAGGAAGTGATTGCAGGACACGGTGATATAGGAATAGCAGGGATGTATTTAACATCTGAAAGGCTTTATTCAATGGATATGTCATCCAGCCATTCACAAGACTGCGCCGTCTTCATATCTCTCACTTCCACAGCCCTTCCTAGGTAATAACAGAAATTTTAATATAGCGTACAACGAAATAGTTCTGAGTCATCTTTTGTCTATTGCATTTTGTAGGAGAGTGTACAGACTAACTGGTCATATGATGACAAACAACTATGACAAGATTAATTAGAACAAATCCATTAATTCGAAAACCCCAATAATTCGTAATACGGGGTAGATTTGTATAGAAAATATATCGGGGGGAGAGGGTAAAGGAGGAGGGGAAAATTTCGCCTCTTTTATCTGCCAGGTCCTAAAGAATAGGTACGCAAAATTTGGGCCAGATCGGTCAAACAATGTAGATTTGTATAGATAATATGTCAAGTGAGAAGTGGGATAAAGGAGAAGGGGGAAATGTCAACTATGTTATCTTAAATTAAAATTAAATTTAAAATGATATATTTCCATAAAAAACATGGAAAAAACGCAAGAGAAGATAGGAGAACAAATTGTGAAATTTGGTCACTTTGGCGAATGATCGCCTTAATTATATTGAGTCAATCGGTTTGCGGGGTAAAATTATTTTTTGGTCCCTTGAATTTCGAATTAAGAAGATTTTGCAAATTGCTCAGAATTTTGTTAATATTTATTTATTTATTTAATGCACATATGGGCTTTTACAAAATATACCTACAATAAAAAAATTACATAAGACAGATATGTAGTTAAAAAGATTCAAGTACAGGATAAAGTACATATAATAGATTTGAGTAAATTAAAAACAGAAGTGAAAACGAGAAGTTTAAACAGGAAGAAGAAAAAGAAAAAATTTATTTATCCATTACCATTTAGTTGAGACGTAAGGAATTGTTTCAATTTAGTCCTCTACATAGTTATACTATCAGCAAAAATGTCGACCACCTCCACATGTTCATTCCCTGATGAGTGTAATCTGGGAATTACTTAATTAATGTGTTCGTTCTGACATTTCCTCTAAAAAAAGAATAATGTAGTCTTGATGAACTCGATGGTGCATATATATCGATCAGACTAATAATCTGGGGGCAATCAATCATGTTATTTATGAACCTATAAGAAATATTAGGTCAGTCACGGCACATCTCACTGACAACTTTAACAGTTGCAAACGACTAAGGAGATATTCATAATTGATATCCTCCAATTGTATATTTAATTTGAAATTAATAAACCTTAAGAACTTTTTTTGTATTTGTTCAACTGCCGTTGAATGATTAACATAGTGAGGCAACCAAATGATCGAGTTATATTCAACCTGAGGTCTGACAAAAGAAGTGTAGAGGACTTTATAACTGTGCAGATCTGTAAAGTTTTGTGCAGTTCTTAAAACAAACCCCAACATTTTGAGACCTTTATTATCGCTTGCCCAATATAAATTGGCGTGCGGTGACTTTGAAACTAAAACCCGCCCCGCCCGCACCCGGCGGTAATCCCTCGCCCTGTCATTCAGTTCATTCTCGTATTTGAGCGTGAGCTGTGACATCTTGATTTCCAATATACACTGAATTATTATGTCCAAAACAACCAAAACAATCCAGGATGGTGCAAGAACAATTGCCAATGAGGTATTAAAGTTTTGCGAAGCTGAAAAAGCAAATAATGGACCGATATTACCATTTGACAGGTTGACAGATAGAGCGGCCGCCATTACTGGTTTGTTTCTTTAGTGTTGCCTGACCAAATTTCTATTAAAGGCTCCGACACCGGTCACCGGAGATTCTGTACATTATGTATTGTGTAATAAATTTACACCCTGGCAACTTCTGTTACGCAACAGGGACGCCCTCCCTTGCATGCCAATTTATACTGTAACGTCTATAGTTATCAAGTGAATATGAGGAATGAATAATAATTTAGTGTCAAAAATTACTCCCAGATCACTTATCTCCCTAACTGATATTAGGTTTACATCATTAATTTTGTAGGTGAATTTAATGGGATATTTTTTTTTTAAATGAATAGATAATATGCTTCTTGGGAAAACATATTGAACCATTTTATGGCAGTGGGAAGGTTTGGTTTTGCTGTAAAGATTTAAAACAAATAAATCTGTATCATTCAATTTGTCAGATATCGAGCCATCATGGGGCCGTTCCACTGGACAGTGTGGGTGGCTTTGACGTTCACCTATTTGTTTGGAATATTCCCCCTCGCCTTCTCCGACAAACACACGCTGAGGCACTTGATACATAATTCTGGGGAAGTGGAGAATATGTTTTGGTATGTGTTTGGTACATTTACCAATTGCTTTACATTTGTGGGCAAGAATTCCTGGAGCAAAACTACAAAGATTACTACTAGACTTCTAATTGGTAACTATTATTTGTATCCATTAATATGATTATGCTTTTTTATGTGTCTATGTAGATATTTTCATATCAGCTAACTACTACTATATTCCTGCTTTAATTATAAGTCGAAAATGTTCAAGAAACCATGATAGTTATGGAGATGTGCGACATCTAACTTAGCATTTTTTTTCAATATTTCTGACTTATTTTTTGTAAAACGTTGGACTAATCACTACAGTAATTTATATCGAATATGAAAAATTCATTCCATTTAATACACAGCAAATAAAATAACGAAAACTTTCCAATCCCAATTGGAATTTCTGCAGGGAGGGAGGGAATTTCTATAATTTTATTTAACTTGTATTGAAAGAATGAATTTTTCGTAATCGATATAAGTTACTGTTATGATAGTTCAACGTTTTGTAAAAAATAAGTCAGAAATATTGAAGGCAAAATCAAAAC